>JAWPHD010002008.1:0-280482 GCA_037043455.1 Cyrtodaria siliqua | reverse complement strand
TCCAGATCGCCTCCATAAGCACCATTAGGGAGACTTCAAAATGGTCTTAGCTAAACCTTTTTTGATGTGCAGGCCCGACTATTTCTAGTGGGGTCCGGGCATGTTTCCCTGATTTTTTTTAAAACGTAGCACGTCTCTGGTCCGTTTTGGCGTATATTTAGATATATATTTAAGCAAAATCACACTTCAAAATTCAACAAATTCATACACTATTATTTCATTATTTAAGATGGATTACAAATAAAACAAAATGTTACTAGTTTATATTTATTTGACAAAGTTCTTAGAATACTGTACAGTGTAAACCCTGGGAATAGATGTTCACAAAGACAAGTCTTAAAATTAAAAACTTCTTGCATAAAAAATTACAAAGTTCCGATACCACAACGTCTTGCACCGTCAATAGTAGTATTTGAAAACTTCGTGTAGGTGTATCCCCAAAGATTGCACCAATGTGGACCACCGTAAACAAGATCCGGATGAAGCCATGACGACGACGATAGACCACTAGGCATCTCATATCCTAATGCATCGATACCACAACGTCTTGCACCGTCAATAGTAGTATTTGAAAACTTCTTGTAGCTATATCCCCAAACATTGCACCAATGTAAACCACCGCAAACGAGATTCGGATGGAGCCATGACGACGACGACAGACCACTTGGCATCTCATCTCCTCATGCTTTTCTCTGAAATATATACACGACAAGCCAAAGACACTGGTACCAAATACAATATAAACAACAAACACAGGACAGGGTAGGTGGGTTAGTTTGGAGATAACAATTAAATACCGATTTTTAGAACACAAAAACAGATCGATACTGACCAAATGGCGGTCACTGCAAATAGGCGTATGCGTTAGAATTACACGTTCATAATAACCTCTGATTTCAACCCCCTGAAATAATTAGCATTTGTTCCCTAGTAGAACAAATCCCATTATTTAAGATGGGTTACAAATAAAACAAAATGTTACTAGTTTATATTTATTGGAATAAGCTGGCCATGGCTTCAACAATATATAGTGTAAAATAAAATGTGTAGTTAATCAAATTGGAACATTTCAGGTAAATCCAATGTTCATAGTCCAAACTAAGTTTAAAAGTGTAAACCCTGGGAACAGATGTTCACAAAGACAAGTCTTAAAATTAAAAACTTCTTGCATAGAAAATAACAAAGTTCTTAGAATACTGTACAGTGTAAACCCTGGGAACAGATGTTCACAAAGACAAGTCTTAAAATTAAAAACTTTTTGCATAGAAAATAACAAAGTTTTTAGAATATTTTAACTACACTATGCTGTGTCCGCGAAATACCGCGACACAAAGTTCATAGATGATTTTAAAGTTCTTCGCGTTCCGATACCACAACGTCTTGCACCGTCAATAGTAGTATTTGAAAACTTCGTGTAGGTGTATCCCCAATAATATTTTAACTGCACTATGCTGTGTCCGCGAAATACCGCCACATGCCACGCTGCCAAACATGGAGAAAGCGGAACACAGCTTAGATAATAAAAAACCTCCAAAGAGGTATGACAGACGTACTTCAACCAATGAAAAGATTATGTCATGTCATATACAAAATCAAAAAACTTTAAAAATCAACCAAAAAACCTCCAAAGAGGTCTTCAACCAATGAAGCAATTGTGTCAAGCCACACGCCGCGTGGCACCGCCAAACATGGGGGAAGCGGAACACAGCTTAGATAATAAAAACCTCCAAAGAGGTATGACAGACGTACTTCAACCAATGAAGCGATTGTGTTATGTCATATTCATAAACAAAATCAAAAAACTTTAAAAATCAACCAAAAAAACTCCAAAGACATACTTCAACCAATGAAGCGATTGTGTCATGTCATAATTTATAAATAATTTATAAAAGTTACAAAAAGGCTCAACAACAGTTTGTTGCGATAAAATAGCTACGGAGAGCTAATATAACCCAAATAGGGTAAATATAAAAATTATCTATACGCTTGCCAAGCCACAGCCAAGCTTAAAAGTTGAATGTATAATTTCTTCAATTTAACTTATAAAACATTGAATTCCTTGTTGTAAACCATTCACAAACAAGGCTTGCCTTGATAAAATAAGTGTACATCATCCCAATACAGCATTGTCGTAAAAACAACAAACAAATGAACTTTTATATTCAATATTTAACATAAAAGACATCGACTTATGCTTCGTTAGGATTAATTTAAAAAACCCAAGTTAAAATAATGTTTGGGCAGGCCCCACTATTTATCATCCTTAATAGAAATACAAATTACCAGGCAACAAAGCATCATCTACTTCCTTGTTCCTGAACAGTGAAATGCCACTATATACATTCATTGGCAAGAAATTCAGCACTTCAATATATGTATTTCCAAATTCAACACAAAATAAGTGTTATAGGCCTACTTTGACATTCACAATAGAAAACAAAATGTCCATAAACTCTTCGATCAAAAACGGCAGGAGCCCAATTGTCTACAGTTCCGTGTGACATATTCACTTTGGCTTTCGTAGTACGAGTCTGGTCTGCAATTAACTTAGTTCACAAACCAGGTCTAAATGTATGTTCCTGGCTATCATTTATACTAGCAAATTGTAAACGGAGAGCTTAACATATGATACCAACTACTGAAGGTCTCTATGGTACGTCTCGCAACCGCATGTCTGATACATAAGAACATTGTTGATTGGCCTTTCGACATCGTGATGGTGACACAAACTGAAGTGCAAGGTATGGCGTAAAATAACCTATAACACAGATATATAACTAAAACAGCATCAGCCACCACTCTGTATAAAAACAACAGCCACTGAATGAAAAGATCATTGTACGCAAACAGAATAAATGTGTAAAGCTGACTGCTAGACGAAAAAGAATTCGGACATTATTAATACTGTTATAGCAGCAGCAGACACAGCAGTAAGTAAAACATATATGTAATAAGCAAACCAAACTGTGACATATATCTATCATCAATTTGACAAAAGAACAATAGCACAGACCTGCAATCAACACGCCGCCAGTTGCCAATAATAAAGCACATGTCGTTGTATTATAACCTATTGTCAATATACTTTGAAATAAACACTAGGGCGGAGATATCTAAGTACTGGCGACATGTTAATTACATGCTCATCGACATACTCACACTCTTGGTGTAAAATAACATAACGGGTAGTATATACCGTTTTAAGCCATTTTCAGACTCCTGGTGTAAAGTTAGTATATTCATTAACCAACATTCATGCATTTGCATACTCCAAGTGTTAAAAGTGACAATTTATACCGGTTTGTTATAACTGCGACAACAAAAAGCGCACCACTTTACACACACTAAGAATATGGTTCACTTTAATTCATTCCTGTTAGGCGCCATATAACCTTTCATGTGTTGGTGCGCCTTAAAACCCAATTCAATTCACTTTAATTCTAGGCCAGTTGCCGACACCCATTGTAGAAAGTGCATATTTCTCTAAAGTGAATAGAAATAATGTATGTTCTTTGTTTTTGTAATCTGTTGTTGTTGCTGTAGTTTTTAATTGAATTAAAAGCCATAATAAAGTATTTAAAAATGAGCCCTGTTCCCTCAGCGTTGTGACATCTGTTCAACAAATGTGCGATCCCAGTTGGCTACTACACTCGCAGTCTGCGTCTTCGCCTTACACATTCTGAACCTGGTTGACTTCTCATGATCAGCATCACACGATTAAACATTTCCCCACAAACTCTTGAGATACCACGAAATCCCGCTGTAAACCGAGTGACTTTTGGGCTCTTAGACTGTATTTTCGGCAAAACTGTTTACTGAAATAAATGGCTAAAATTGAAAAACACCTGACAAATTTATCTAAACAAAAACATGTTTGACCCTGTAATTTATCCCTGTGAAGGTAAAGCAAATACAGAAATTAAAGCACAATATAAAAAGCATATTTGCTCACTATGATATTGATTACAACTATAAAATATTTTATAACTCAACAACTCAAAAGCTATGAAATTGATTTGCAACCGTTTAAACGCAGATTTCATGTGCATTGTTCCCAGTAATGCCACGGGACCAATGTTACTTGGTAAAACATGCTAGAGTGCCGTTAAAACCATTATATTCGGATCCACCCTATCTTGCACTTCTTTTGTCCCTCTCCCACGAGCATACGGACTTTTCGATACCCCTTTTGGCATGAAACCAGTGGCAAATGGTTTAATGATGCTACTCCAGTAAGACAGGATAAGGTTTATATATTTGATAAGGTTTATATATTTTTTTTTTTTTTTTTTGTATTTTTTTCTTTCTTCCCCCCTATGAATATCCTTAATACTGTCGTGAGCTTCAATAAATTTACCAAATTTAATATGCAATAACAGAACATTATATATAATATATGTTTTTTTTTTTTTAATAATGTTAGGCTATGTCCCTGAAATCGACATCAACACTTTCGTTTGACACTATTGCAACATTCTGACGCGATAGCTTTGCGCTTGCAATACCACCCTATATAATACCATACTTATGTTAGGCTATTCCAGACAAATGGAAATAAACACCTCAAGTTCTTACTCAAATATTATACCTACCTCTCGAACATTATTTAAACAAAAGTGTTACTATAATATTTTTCTAGGACTGAAGCTAAGTTATATCGCCGACTTGGCAAGGTCATCCACCATCCAGCATGTCCCGGCTGCTTTATCAACGATAAAACAAACACATTTAGTAGTTTACAAATGCATATACAACGTTATTTTATTTACTTTTTATTCGAATAATTATATTAGTTATCTAAATGTGTATATACGACAAGACCAAAACATCCTGAATGAATGATGTAGAAGAAATGGATGTGCCCATCGACACACACATTCAATAACACTTGATGCGTATTAACAATTGGTTTCGAGATAGCATTTAAATACCGTGATTTCCAATTGTAACACTGTACCGCTAACTTGGAAAGAATTATGTTAGGACATGTCCCAACAATTGACATCCACACTTTCCTTTAATACAGTATTGTAGACAATATTGCCGACTTGTGTTCGATACAGAAATGAAAAAATAATAAACTGGAATCAACTTTCATTTAAAAGCAATACCACATACAGTGTCGTACTTCTATTAGGCTATGACAGAAGAATCGAAATAAACACTTCCGTTTCAAAACTGTTATTATACACTTAAATACCTGTCGGATATTATTAATACATAATGTTACGCATACTTATAATTTTCTATGTCTAAATAAGTTCACAGCCTTGGCAAACGTCATCTCCCATCCTGCACGACTCCAAATGCCAGTTGTCGTTCCTTTTGCATTCTCCGATTGAGAATTCCTATCTGTCAACATCGTAGCACAATACGGCCGTTGCGAACATAAGCAGGATATACTGATATGTAACAAGCATTCAACACTAATATTTGATGCGTATTATCAACAAGTAGTTTGGAGATAACAATTAAATACCGATTTTTAGAACACAAAAACAGATCGATACTGGCCAAATGGCGGTCACTGCAAATATGCGTATGCGTTAGAATTACAAGTTCATAATAACCTCTGATTTCCACCCCCTGAAATAATTAGTATTTGTTCCCTAGTGGAATAAATCCCATTGTTGTATGTTTCATCCATTTATGTGAAAATGTGTCCCTGTAAAATGTTCTAACATATACTCTGTTTGGGTGGTCTGTAACAACGAATACTCTGTTTGGGTGGTCTGTAACAACGAATACTCTGTTTGGGTGGTCTGTAACAACGAATACTCTGTTTGGGTGGTCTGTAACAACGAATAAAATAAGTTAAATGTCAGTAAAACTTCGACCTAAACAGCTTTTTATAGGGCAAAAGACAACTCTTTTTTTTCTATCAAGCAATGCAATTAGCGTCTCTATATATTAATCCAGTATGATTTTGAATTTAAACGTGTAATTAATAACATTTTGAGTTGTTCATTATTATATTTTATTATTCTACCACAGGTTTAAATATAGTATTGGTGCATTATAATCAACATATGCGAAAACAATTGTCGTTAATCTATTCTTATGAGTATTATTAATGATTAAACAAATGCAAGTTACGTAGAAAAACTAATAGGACGTTTTTGAAAAATGAAGATTCCCGTGTGTCTTTAATTGTCAAGGCGGTAGTCCTATTGTCAACCCTTTTAAGTTTGTGATGTCATATCTTGCCTTGTATTCATCTTTATAATTAGTGTTTGTTTATATGCATATTTTTGACTGAATGTGGTCCTTGAATGCTACATTTCCTTTCCGACTTGTATATATAATATATGTTCATTGTCACTGTCTTAATATAGTGTGTGTGGTTGAATCCTTAAATGTGATCCAACTCATATGAATTGAATTGAATTGGGGTTTTAAGGCGCACCAACACATGAAAAGGTTATATGGCGCCTAAAAGGCATGAACATGCCAGGCTCATCTTCCATGTACATCGAGATAAAATATGGAAAATGGGCCTAGAACCTTCTCACCCTGAACTGCAGAGTTGCTTTACGCTGGAGCCACGTTATTGTTTTTCTGCCACTGCTCTTAGTGATGTGAGCGAGATGGCACCTGAAACAATCCAGGGGTCATGATGAAGACCTTTAATGAGCATGAACAAAAAATGAATATGAATGGGGGTGTGTGGGGGGTGTGTGTGTGTGTGGGGGGGGGTCCTACCCCTCTGCATGTGACGGTGTGTTTGCAGTGGTTGTATTCTACCCCGGCAACCACACGGGGACCAACTCATATGAGCTATCACGTACGTACGTATGTACGTATGTATGTACGTATGCGTGTATACGTTAATTTATATGTGCATCCAGGCGAATATGTTATCATGTAGATATACAGTATATCAGCGTGTGTAGCAGCTATCTTTTTTTTAGGAAGTGAATGCATACGTTTGATTTAATTGTCTCTCGTCATGCCGTAGTTCGTCTGATGGTTGTCTGTCCTTGCTTGTTCGCCTATATTTCTCCCTTTATATATATATATAGAGAGAGAGAGAGATTTATTTATTTAGATTTATTTATTTATTTATTAAAGTTCAAACTGTTTACAACAATATATATGTAATACAACATTAAAGCAATATTAGTTTTTACAGCCAGCCTGCAGAGGGTTACGAAGCACTAAAATCATTTTAACAAATTAGATTCATTGAATGTTTTTTTCATTGTCATCTTCCTGGCAACTAAAAAATACTATCACAACTAAATTATTACTGTACAGTTGATTGAAACTCTGTTATTTTACATGTATAACTGCTCCTTGTCTAGTTATTATCAGTTCCTATATAGTGATTTTACGTATATATAAAGTTAAATTACGTATATATAAAGTTAAATGACAGTTAAGAGTGTATCAAGCATATTACGCATTTAGTCACATATGACACACACAGATATTGTTTGTTCTGTCTTAACGTCCATTAGTCCGATGCGATCATCAAATGCTTCAATCAACAAGTTTGCTAATAGTCTACAATCTGCATTTTTCGTTATATTGTTGAAAACATCACTGTCACTACCAGTTCCACCAGTATCGCCAACATGTTTATTTCGAAGCTCGTGGTAAGATTTACACGTTACCTGGAAGTGCGTTTCATCTTCAACTTTCCATTCATTCCACGTTTTCAGGGTGACTATAATTAAATATAGCACACATTTGGTAGAGGGTCACAAGTAGTATAGATAGTGGGGGTTCTGGCACAGCTTTCCTCCCTCAAACAGTTATCAGTTGTCTCCAGCTGCCCCAACACAAATGGTGACGGCATATTTGATATCAGACACCTTTTACAACTGTACAAGCTGCTTAATCGCCCTCCGCTTAGGAAGAACTTTGCTCAAACCCTCACTATCTATTAATTTTTGTAAATAACTAAAACATTTACAAAATTATTAAGCAAAGTCAGACGGAACCGGACAGTAGTCTTCATCATCGTTGTACATATCATGGAGTTTACTTTACCCTATGTATCTTGCCCATTATCTAGTAAATACCTTTTATCATCATAAGCTGACAAACTCTTTTTGTTTATTACATAACTGTTCAGCTTGTGTTTGTTAGATCTAATAACTTTCATCTTGTGATGAGCTTCCGTGGTTGTGAGTAAAATATGTTTGTAATTGTCATGTGTTATATATTTTTAACAACACACTTTTTAACACCCTTGCAATTTTTGTACTAACCTCATTATCTAACATATACGAATATAGTTTACTTCGTAGTCCAACAAATTCAAGAATAGGTATACCACAAGTTTCAACTTTCATCTTGCCAATAACCTTTTTATTATCATTAAAATGAAACTTACTTTTTGGATCATAATCACAATTATCAAAAAGTTCTTCATCCTTGTAACTGTCTGCATACACATATTTTGTCTTTATTTCGTAGCACAAGGAATCAGTGTCAGTAAATAATAATGTAGCTTTGTTATCATATTTGTTTTTGATATATATAGTTGTAATGAAAATCATATATCCAATATTTTGACAAGTCTAAAATACACAAGCCAACATAACAAGGACGATCTAAAAGTAATCGTTCTTTTATTCTGTTTATGGCAAATAATTTTTCATTAAACATTTTACAAGAAATAAATGAAGGTCTTGCTGCATATTTTAAAAGGACCTCCTCGTCGTGAGTTAATTTAACATTATTTCTTTTTCTCAAATTTTTCATAGTTTTACCAAAATGATATATAGGGTCCTATAGAAACCACAGCGTCCGAACGCAATGGCATCGTAGGTCTGAATTGTTTATCAGTTTGAAGAAATCTTTTTCAAAAGCATTTTTACCAGCTGTTCTCTTGGCGGTATTAAAGTCTATGTATGTCTTTAGCCACTTCGATTCATCAAACTGTAGTATTCGGTGTATTTTTGTTATCTTCAATCCAAGCTTTTTATACAATTCTAAGTTTTTAAAATGCACGACATACTTTTCTTTATTTCTTAACGTCGTAACAAGTTTATTAACATTGCAATGTCCCAATTTAAACTTTCGTTTTAAATATTTACAATAGTCTGATAACCACTCATCTTTTATATTTTAAACTTTCTGGGGCAAGAGGATAATCATTATGCGAGTCATGCAGTTTCTTGGGATACTCGATATCACACTCAACAATGTAATTTGATTTTCCTTTTTCAAACTTATCAACCCACTTGAAGTTACCAGTAGGCAACGGTTGGCACATGGCCCACCCATACAAGTTATTAGCATCAATATATATTATGTACTTGCTTTCTTTTTTCTTGCCGTAGTTTTTCATATATTTATTGTAAGCCTTTGAATATATGTTTGCAATATAACTCGTACCGCCTCTTAATCCTTTTTCCACAAACAAATATTGATCAATATCAGTGAATAAGTCAAGCTTAATTCCAGTCATTTTTAAACCTGCATCCCAGGCTAAACCAGGACTACTAAAGTAATGGCAAGGATCTAATTTGTAATACACAATACATATTTTTCTAAAGTTTTCAAAAACGTCCGCAAGCAGCAGCACATCAGTCTTAAGGTACAGATCATGATATTCTGCCATATTTTTAATCTTGAATGTTTTCCATATTTTTTTAACGTGCTCGTAATCTGCATCTAAAATACGAGGGTGCTTCAAAAAGTTCTGTCACTAGGCATATATCCTTTGAACTGGATATATCACTGAGATAAAGTAGTGTATTTATAGTACTACTGGGTTCGCTCTCTTAAATTCCACAACAAAAATGAAAAATTTCCAGTTATTTATACCCCTGAATGATCTCCCCCTACCACACCTTTTGGATACTGGCATCTCTGAAAATGTCCTTGTTACAAAACGTTGTAAAAATTATTTGAATAATTCTATGCTTTTAAATTTTCTTGTACGCCATCTGTTGTTATTCGCCTATAATCGATGAAAATGATTGTCGATAATTCGGAAAGGTCTTTCTGTAAACCAGATATGAGTGTATGAATATCCCTTAATTTTAGCGGAAATAACACTGATTTTCTTCATTTTGTTTACGGAAATGTTATAATATGTTTTAAATGTCGTAATTATTCTCATAGTATTAATATGTTTTCATATTTGTTTACAAATCCTAGTCCTTCAGTGTTTAAATTTCATATTCGACACATTATTGTAGAACTTTGCACAATGTTTAGTGAAAATATTGGGAGTTGTCGTTCATCGACATAAATCCTTTTATTTAAGTGGGATTGATAATTTTCATAAACAATTTTCGCAATCCTGCTTATTTGTTTTTGGTTCATTAATGAGTGAGTAAATCGTACGCTACACCAATTATCTGTCTCTAAAGATGCGGCCATTTTCTGCAGGCGGTATCAGATGTAAATTGCAAACTTTAGCATTATGTTGGCCATTGATGTTATGGTTGTCGTTGTGCCCTATACATTTAACTTCTGCTGCTATTATTCACTCTCCAGGGCTGATCATGAAACTGTTATGAAAACAATTTATATAAATAACTTTTTTGTCACCATGTTGTTAATGAAAAATAATGTTGAATCAAGCCATTATGTTGGCCATTGATGTTATGGTCGTCGTTGTGCCCTATACATTTAACCTCTGCTGCTATTATTCACTCTCCAGGGCTGATGATGAAATTGTGGTTGTTGACAGTAATTGCAGTGTTTCTGCAATAGGTTCTCTTAACAAATTTCTGATAAGTATACCTCAACGGTTTTGTGGATTTCAGCAAATTTTTAACTGACTGCTGCTGCTAATAAGACGGGTTATAAAAGGTCCAGTGTTATTTGTCTAGCGATCCACTTTACACATTTATTTGTTTGTGTACAGGGTTGTTTTCATTATAGTGGCTTTTGTTTTGTATACTGGTGTATTTGCAGATGCTGCTTACTTATAATTGGATACCTGTCACTTATTTAAGGCTTTATTTTATTTCATTCTCTCAAAGACTTTGCCTTATATTTCAGTTTGTGTCACTATCAAGTTGACTTAGGGCCAGTCAATAGTTCATGACAAAAATGGGGGTGTACCGGGCGTGATGTTGTGAACAGGTTATAGAGGCCCAGTGTTGGTATTGTATGTAATGTTCCATTTCTTACAGTTATACAAGTTAAACATTAATCACAAAGCGACATTTCAAACATTGCGAATGTCAGTTGTATCCAAAATATTTGGTGTAGAATTTGGGAATATATCCCCAGAACTGATTGATACATTGACAATGGATTTATAAGTGGCGTTCCATTTTCCAAGACCTTGGAAGAATTCAGATGCTTTTCATATGGTTTATTTCATGGCTATTCCATTGGTTCGATGAGTATTATTTATCCTGTAATTGTTAAACGAGGCATATCAAATGGCACCAGTATCTATTTAATGTGTGTGTGGGTGGGTGTAGTGCACATGTTTATTGTCCCTCCGCCTTTTAACCGATATGACGTAATGAATGTATTATTCCAGTTGGGTTTGTCCCTACCCTATATATAGCACTGAGTTCTGTGCATGGTCGCTAAACTATAATAAGCACTTCTATACTCGAGGTAAAACTGTTCTATGCATGACCCAAATTTAAATTTTTAAAACACTTGTCGCATCAATTATATATATAACACCTTTAAAGCTCCTTTTAATAACTATCTCCGAAAAAAGGGAGGCATTCATAAACCAAGTAAGGTGTTCTTGAAGGCACAAAATAGAAATATTTGTCAACACTCTCCAGATGTTCAGGTCGTGTGGTGAGGGGTATGTGCCTGTTGAGGTTCTTAAAATACCCGTGATTGAATGTGCGTGGAGTGGGTTGTGAGTTGGTAACATTTCAACTCTCCAGTTTTAGGGTTTAGCCTGGCTGGCTTAAGCCGTTTATATTGTGGCTATAGAGTTTGGATTACTCAAAAATTGTATGTTATATATATATATTGTCATCAGTGGCTTTGGAACCGATGTATATACCTTGTACAATGTGGCTGTTGTTGGTGGGAAAGCTGCTTTAAATGAGGTTTTCAATGGCATTCAGTCAATCAAAGTCAATCGCAATTGCGTCTCCTTCATTTATATGAAGATGCAATAGTTTTGCATTCAACCTTTAACACGTGGGTCAGTTTACTTGAAAGGGATACATATTCCTAGTTTATAGTCAAAGGACATAATAGAATGTATTTGTAAATTTGGAAATGATTTAGTCCTAGTCTTTTTGAATAAATAATTATTTACATAGGTGGTCATTCAAAAGCTAAAGTTAATTGTAACATTGAATTTAATTAATGGGTTCAGAGGTGTCTGCCTGTGGTTGGATGCCATTATGGAACAGAATGAACATTGAAACAGATTTTTTATTGAAACACATAATTCGTTTCTACCGACTATAAATTTACTTCTATGCATGGTGATGTGTATCTTAAATTCAATTCAATGACTTGGTGCCAAGTGTTGAAGACATGAAAGTTGTTATCTCTTGAGGACCACCCACATATATTGGTATTGCATGTGGGAGGCAATGACATTGGTCAAGTACCCTCAGATAAATTAAGGAAAAGTATTATTAAAACACTACATGACATAAACAACTTGATTTCTGAAGTTAAGATTGTTTGGTCGCAGATTTTACCACGCTTATATTATGGAAATGAAAAGTCCCGTAAAGCTTTGGACAAAGTCAGGATTAGGGTAAATAGTCAAGTTGCAACAGAGGTTTTCCGAATGTATGGTGGATATATTAGATATCCCAAAATTGTTGAAGTACAGATACCAGAAATTCGTCTTTAGTTTCGGAAAACGGCCCGTGGCTTTAATAAAATGAATTCAAATTATTGTTGATGTGCAGTCACTTTTTTGGCATATATGTATAACCTCTATATAAGGTTATCTGCTTATCCTTCATCAATTTTAAACTTTTAAGTTAACCCCTAATGGGTTACTATGTGGTTGGCAATATAGTGCTTTACCCAGTTTGGGTCATAACCTATTTTGTTGTTAAAAAAAATAAATTGTATTTTGGCAATTTTATATGCTAACCAATTTGGGTTGCAAGCCACTTTTGGGTGACTGGTAGTGTTATAAATGACCATATTTGGGTCATTGACCATATTTGGGTCATTTGTTAATGTTGTCGACCATATTTGGGTCATATGATGAATGTTGTTGTTGGCGAGACAAATCGCTTCGATTGTGAAGTGCGTCAGCCATACCTCCATTTGAGGACTGACTTGTTCTTTTCACTGCTGTGCTCTGCTTCCCCCATTTTAATGGCGGTGCCGCTCGTGGTGCCTCTGTCACCACTTGTGGCATGTGGCAGTATGTCGCGGTCACAGCAGTGTGTAGTAATTATTTTACGAGAACATTTGAAGGAAAGCAACTAAATTTTAAATATCTGGCTTTGTGAACATCTGGTCCCAGGGTTCATTGAGTACAGTTTTCATTCACTTCAAAACTTGGTCGGAGCTATGACCATTTTCCAAATTGTTATAAATATCGTGACTGCACATTTGTTATGCACATTATGTTTCTTGTTATATTATGCTGAAGCCATGGCCTTGTTATTCCAATAAATATAAACTAAGTTCAGTATTGAGTCTCTTTCATAGCCCATCTTCAATAATGGGATTTGTCGTTCATCGACATAAATCCTTTTATTTAAGTGGGATTGATAATTTTCATAAACAATTTTCGCAATCCTGCTTATTTGTTTTTGGTTTATTAATGAGTGTGTAAATCGTACGCTACACCAATTATCTGTCTCTAAAGATGCGGCCATTTTCTGCAGGCGGTATCAGATGTAAATTGCAAACTTTAGCATGTGTCGTGTTCATTTATGAAAAATGACCTCCCTCCCTTACCCTCATTTTATTTCATTTTATTACCTATGCATATTATTGTTCTGTTTTGCTTTGCCAGTTTTATATACATTTCAGTTACATTACTCGAGAAATGGCGGTTTGGGCACAGCGTATCCTAATACAGATGTGAAGTCCTAAGAATATTAATCCTATTGTCGTGGCTTCAGCGGTGGATATTCCACAGGGTTGGCAGTATGTCGCGGTTACAGCAGTGTGTAGTAATTATTTTACGAGAACATTTGAAGGAAAGCAAATGAATTTTAAATATCTGGCTTTGTGAACATCTGGTCCCAGGGTTCATTGAGTACAGTTTTCATTCACTTCAAGGTCGGAGCTATGACCATTTTCCAAATTGTTATAAATATCGTGACTGCACATTTGTTATGCACATTATGTTTCTTGTTATATTATGCTGAAGCCATGGCCTTGTTATTCCAATACATATACACTAAATTCAGTATTGAGTCTCTTTCATAGCCCATCTTCAATAATGATCATCCAAAAACGCTATTTCAGAAGACTGCCCTTCCATTTAATGTCCATTTATCATTAAATTAATTTTACATGTTAGCTTAAAATGTTAATTTCTAAGACAATGCGTTTTCATCTACCATGCTTAAATTCTGATTCTTGTAATGCACAGATATAACTGGTAATGTATGAGAAATTTCAAAGGTCTTCGACATGTACTTAAAGAGAAACAGGCATTTAAAAAAGTAACAGTTAACATACCTGAAAAAAAAATCAGGACGAAAATGCGTCAGTATGTATAAGTGATGTATATTAAATGTTCTATAACTTTCGTCACACAAAAGATACAGCATTCATTTTAACATCAATGGAATGGTATTGAAACTCTCTTTCATTTGGTACCAAACATCAACACTCATAACGAGCACATAATTGTAAAACGTGTTAGTGACAGAACTTATTGAATGACCCTCGTATGCTCGTCATTTAATTGAGAATAAAAGCTTCTTTTTTTTTACTGGGTAATTTAGTTTCCTTGAAACGTTCAAAACATAAGGATAAACACCTTTTCTTTTTATTAATTCTAGCTTGTCATCAAAGTATTCTTGCGAGGTGTATTGAAACGAGGGGATGTTTTTTGCTAAATTTTCTAATGATTGAGACATAAACTGAAAACTGTCAATAAACACCAAACTTTGTCCTAACATAAAAGCCATGTACTTTTCCATGTTATCTGGTATAACATTTATGTTTTGTTTAAACTTTCCGATGTGTTGCATTTTAAAGTGAGAATCATATCCTGTAAAGTTATGAAACACATCAGGTATTTTTTTAGTTAACCTGAAATTAATATTACATGTGTCGTGAGCGCTTCCCCTATACTTTCCAGTTATATGACAATGATCTCTAACTTTTCTAATAGAGTTTTCATATGCTACTGTACGACCCGCGTCACATTTTTTGAGAGTTGTTACAAAACCATTACCACAAATATGACATGATTTAGATTTTTGGAATTTAGCTTCTTCTTCCGACGACATCACCAAATCTTTCTTAAAATGTGCATTCATTGTTTTCTTGCACCACTTTTCTTCTTCTATCATTTTTTCTAAAAACTTGTAAACAGCATTTGGTCCTCTGTACGTAACCACTGGTTTTGAATATTGGTCATCATAACAACAAACAACCTTATACCCATAGCCGAAATCAGTATGTTGCTGGTATGCTTCCATGTATGATTCTTTAGGATTTTTAAAAGCTGGAGAAATACTTTCGGTTACTGCTTCAAAATCAGCAAATATAACAAACGGAACCATTAGCTGCCTGTCATAGTTTTTAAAATAAACCTTTTCATCTTTGTTTGGCATCTCTACTGCTTGTTTTCCGTTAAGTGAAAGACAAACAGGTTTATGTTTTTTTATCACCCTTTCTAATTTAAAGCACTGCAAGCATGTTTTACAAAACCATTTTTTATTTGAATGTAATGTTTGATTAAACATTAACCTGTTAAAATCTTTTATCCATACATAACGATATTTTTTTTTCGGTGATCAAAAGCATATCACATGTTTTCTCTGCTTTATTTTTTGACATGTACAAAGAGTATACTTGATTATTTTCATATCCAAATATGTTAAAACAAATTTTGTTTTGTTTTTCTATTTTTGGGATTTGTTGTATTGTAACAGGAAATGCTACTCCCTTGTGATCAATATCACCAATATGGTTTTTGTACTTTGCTATTCTTTGAAGATCTTTTTTAACAGGAAATTTATAAGCCAAATGACACCATCTAAAGCACTCGTTATCTTTTTAATTTTTTATATTTATTAAAACGTTTTTAGCATTAGCAAGTTCTTTCGGTAAATTCAAATAAGAGCTACCTCGTAAAGGCTTGTACTTTACTCGATTTATGTAGTGCGCATTTAGTACCTCAATTTGCCAACCACTTCCCATATGCATCCAATTTCCAACTCTAGTTATAATTTTTTCACGTGCTTTGTCCAGCGCCTCGATAATATTATGTTCGAATAATATTGTTGCCGCTTTAGAATTAAAATAAGCTGTTTTGTATGTGGTTGCAGCGTCTGTTACTTTGTTCCCATCGATGTTTTTTTAGAAGTATGTTTCACATCAACACTTAATTTAAAGACACCCGTCTGTGCTAGTTCTTTTTTTAAGAAATTTTAAAACTGCCGGCTGTGTTTTTTGTAGCTGGGCAAGTGGATCATTACTCACAACATCTACTTTATACACCTTGCTATATTGTTGTTGTTGTTTTTTTCAATTTCTCGGATTCTCATTATATAATATTACATGAGAATATTTTTTTAAGCCCATAATTATTTTATTTAATTATTTCGAAGTAAAATATTTATTCCCTGATTTATTAAAATATCACAATAGTTTATAAAATACTTTTTTTCAGCGAAACCACAAGCCATTAGTGAGTTTATTTTCTCGATAAAATTAAGAAAGCTTTTTACATTGATTTCCTTTGTTGATGGTAACATCTCATGACTTACTTCAGCTGGAAGGTTGTCAGCTATGCCAGCCACAATTTCACTAATTTTAGACTCTGCATAAAACTCAATTAAGTTTTCGGAACGTCCCATCAAAGCATCTTTTACATGATCTTCCTCGATGGCATTAATTTTTTCATGTACATTTTTCATATGATTTTCTATAATGTCATTTTTGTTTTTTTTGTTTTTTGTTTTTTTGGTTTAAATAATCTTGCTTAAAATCCTCGATTTCTTTATTTGCTATTTCCATACATGTTTTTTTAAAACTGTTGATTTCCTCTTTTGCTTGTTCCATGAGAAGTTTTACAGCAGTGCTGATTTCCTCGTCTACCTTTTTTCATCCAATCTCTTTTGAAATCCTCGATGTCTTCATTTGCCTTTTCCATGCAGCTTTTTTCAAAATAACTGATTTCTTCATTTGCCTTTTCCTTACGGCTTTTTTCAAAAACACTAATTTTTTCTGCATAGCTTTCCATATACTATAGATTACATTATTGTTATTTATTTAACCAGCATAAACAATAATATCAATTCCTTTGTCTAATAAATAGCTGTAGTAAGCAATAAAAGACTTTTCAGTTATAAAACCACGAGTTGCTGATGAAATTGTTTTGTCACAGAAAGCACGCAACTTGCTTATTTCTTTCTTTTTTATTTTCCATGATAATTTTAGTTGTTGTGCCGTGGTTATAATTTTTTCAGTTAGATCTTTAACGTTTGGAAAAACTAGTAACTCCCTGTTAAATTTATTCATATTTTCAAAATCAGCTATTCGAGCATGTTTCATTTGATTTTCCTTAAAGTTTTTGATTTTCATTTCTACTCGTCCCATTTATAATATAACATAAGATATATGTATTTAACTTTAAAATAAAATGCTATATTATAATATAATGAATTGAAAATATTGTGAAAGAGTTTTGGATATTATTGATTCCCCTGGAGTGTGCTTAGATTGCATTTTATTTTGCATGGCTAATAAAAAAGAAGCTTTGTAAATATTGTGTTGGAACCAAGCTTTGCTACAAGTGCACGTATTCATCATAAATTGTAATGGTACTTATGAAGTTCTTGATAACGAACGCATCTGTTTTAAGTGTGGGGCTCACAACGGTTACAATCTTATTGCTGGTTATAATTACAATCGCAAGAAAACTGTTTATCTTAGAAAATACTACATAGAAAAACCTTTTTATGAATATAATTTATCTCCTACGGAAAGACAAAGATTTGAAGAGCTGTTTTACAAAATTTTAAAGATTTTGGATAAAATAGAGGGTCGAAAAAGTTCAATCAAATTTGATTACATTTTTCAAAAAATATTTGACATGCTAAAACAAAAAAAGAAACAAAACCGATTAAAACAAAAGCCACTAGAGAAAAGTATGATATAATTTGGGAAAAAGTTAAAAAAGAATTATCACTGGATGCCATGACCGTTTAACTTAATTTTTTTCATATACATTTCCAAAGGCTCTGTAAAGTTATCATTCTTTTGAATTTCTAACATTTATTAAAGGCAATTCTGATTACCTCGTCGGCATTTGCTAGTCCTATGGTTGTTTGGACATATGAAAGAAGTTGTTTAAAACTTCTTTGATGTGTTTTCAACAAAGTCTTTTTTTCAGCTATTCTTATTTTACTTACTAAAACAGCAACTACTAGAGGAACTGCACCAACTGCAGCCACGAAAACAGGAATTGCTGAACTAATGCTAGAACAGCACCACAACCAATTATTCCACTGGCAATCTGTAACTTTGTGTTTATAAGCGGTAGCTAGCATATTTCACTACCGCTCATGAACAGTCTCAATCAAACCGAGACTGCAATATTTCGTATATGTCGTTTTCGGCCATTTCCAAAGGTCCGTTATTATACACTTTTTTATAATACCGCACAATTTATAACTACGTCTGTATGCAGCCACAAGTCGTGTCAAGTGAACAATTAATTCGTCTTTGGTTTTCATGTATAATTATAGTCAGACAATAATTTAATCAAGATATTTAGAAAATAGTTGCTCATGTTCTTTGGGTGATATTTTACCTATTTTTATTAACTGTAGACTATTATTTCCTGATTCGATACTTCCGCATACTAACTCCAGATCATTAACCAAATCATCAGGACTATTGTAATATTCAACATCAACACAACCTCCTAAAATCTTCTTGAACTTTGAAGAACCTTTATGAATTGGTAACCGGATAATTCTGTTAGTTTCTTAGACAGCTTTGAATACGTTTTTTTATTATTGCAACGCTTTGTTATCAAGTCTACAAAATCATCATCTACTTTTAGATCTAGCACAACTGCTTCTCCTTGTGTGGCAATAAGTTTGTGATGACCAACAAGCTTAGGTAAATCAATTTGTAACATACCGTAATGACCATCTTTGTCGACTTTGTAGGAATTTTTAATTTGTTATAATCCTTTCCCTGAAACGGTTTTTCCAGGTAAAATGTTTTTGCTTAACGAAATTATATCATTAATCCTACTTCTATAATCTACCAAAGCTTTTGACTCGTTTATTAGAGCTTGCCTATCTAGCTCATATGCTGCTTTTTTTGTTACATCTTTTTCTTTTTTATCTGCTTAGATAGGATACACCTGTTGCGTCCAATAGTATCGATTGTATTAGAAACATCTGCAAGCAAGGATTCAAAATTATAATCACCCTTGAGTACTGCATCTCTGATTAATTTCATTGGTAATTGATAGTTATACGCTTTTATCACGGCTTCATGAATACCGACATCAAAATCACCGTCAGGTTTTACTGTACGAGGCTCTTCGTCAAATAAACGGGGTAATCCCTGGTACATTTCTTTTTCTTCCTCACTCATTGCTGCTGGAAGAGTAGCCAATTGATGACTTATTTCCGGGAGAGTAGCTAACTGCTTAGTTAACTGTTTTGACTGATCTTTTATTTCGCTAGTTACAGGTTTAAATATTCTGTGTATAAATCACGACTAGCCACGACTAGCTCCTTTTTCTAGTCTTTTTGAGTAACTTTATTCTCGTATTCTTTAACAAGCTCACTCGATTTTTGCTTTTATGTGCTACTTCTTTCCATTTTAACAAAGACATGTATAATATAAGGTTAGATTAAAATAAGATAAATTAAGATAAGTTAAAATAAGATAAGTTTAAACTGATGGTTTATTTTGCTTTTCTTTTTGCTTTTATTACAGCTATTATATCTGAGGATACCAACCCCACTCCCCCTGGCATCTGGAGTACTGGCTTTTTTAGGGCATGGCATCTGGAATACTCCCTAACAGAGGGTTGGCATCTGGAATACTATATGAACCATGCGAGGCCGCGCAGGGCCCGAGCTCTCTAGGGGGGTCCGGGGGCATGCCCCCCCCCCCCCACCGGAAAATGTTCAAACCTAGGTGCTCTGAAATGGCATTTCCAGCAATCTGAGACATAAATTAGCATTTTTTTAATTTTTTGGATGGAAAAAAATATTTTTTGAGAAAATGAAAAACTGCGATGTCGGCGTACGGCGTACCACAACCCGGCGTACGGAATACTGGCTAATATGGGTCGGAATCCGGCGTACGAAAAGGGGGTCGGTACCCTCATATCTGGAGATAGTTCTTCATAATTTTTTCGGCTGAGGGCTTAGCCGGTGTTTTTTGTTTTCTTCTTTTCTTCTTTTCTTCTTGCTTTTATTTCAGCTATTATATCTGGAGTTAGTTCTTCATAAACAAAATTGGCCGGTGGTTTTGCTTTCTTCTTCACTTCTTTTCTCATTGCTTTTATTTCAGCTTTTATCTCCGGAGTGAGGTATTCGTATATTTTTTTGGCTTGGTTGATTTTTTGACTGGCGATTTCTTTGCTTTAATTGATGTTTTCTTTTCTTTCTTTTCTATTGCAGCAATATTATCTGTAGCCTTTTTCTGTTCTTTTGCTATTTCCCAAGTCTGTTGCTTTGCTGTGTTACTTCCTTTTCTGTTTCTGCATTTTTTAATTGCTTATCACAACGGAGAAGGTTGGAAAGCTATTAGTTTTGCAAATGGAAATTACAGTCATGCCGATATCGATAAGTATATAAAAGATATATATTGACTGTAAACGGCGATTTACCTGCTGACTCACCTGTCCCAATAAGAATTTGATTTATCAAGTTTCAAATGTTTAGTTACCATTCATAATAATTTCATACTTGATTTAAGAGAAACAAACTTTCACATCTCAGTTGGTTTTGACAAAGATGCAGTTATTAGAGAAACTAAATTTGGAACTGTAATACCAAACATAACAAATTATATTGATACGTTATATATCCACTGTGATTTGATAAGTAATTCTATTGTTGATGGATCATATGGGGATGTTATTTATGAAATAAGTACAGCTGACCTTAAGAGGTCATATCCTATTAAAGATGAACCGATAAAGGTTGGGTACTGCGAAGTAAACAAAACGATGATTAACAGTATTAATATTTACATTACCGACTTCAGTGGCAAAATTATTAATCTGAATGGAGTTCATACATCATTTCGACTTGTTTTAAAAGAATGAATGTAATATATGTTATATAACACGTTTAAAAGGACTATCACAACCTGACTTCTATGTTGATGTGATTTATAAACTTCGTAAGATTCTTGGTCATGATCACTTTCATACTATCTTTGTTATGACCTTATCATTTTGCAACGTACTGCATGCTTGGTGGTGGACCCTTTTACATTTCGCCACTATGCTTTCCTCTTTAATTGTACGATGGCCGGACAGGCTGTGGACCCTATGATGACGCCTATATAAAGCCCAGTGGGACGGTGGCGTTTGATGTTTGTCTATGATTTTTCTTGTTGTGCCCTTAATGGTTTATTCTCTTGTTGCTCTGGCTTCTGCCAAATCATTGAGTACCTTCATTGTGGCTTTCTAGGCTATTGTTTTTTGTATTATATTTACACTAGCATATTTGTGTTTTACTTATATTGCCTATTGATGCTGCCTTGTTGGTTAGAGATTAGATCATGGCGGGGATTTCTTTATTTACCCTGTCCTGTTTTAATGGGATTAAGTAGGGTAAGTGTGAGGTTTGGTGCACCCTAGAACCGGTTTAAACCCCCAGTGGCCTACTTTGCCACTGACCGTTCCAATGCGGTAGCCCTATTGTCAACCCTTTTGTGTTTGTGATGTCGTTTGCATTTATTATTGCTTTTGCCTTCTTGTTTGTCTGTTTGCGTGTTTGTTTCTGTGTTTTGTGGTTGACTGTCCTCCTTTAATGCTACTTTCCCTGTCCGATCTTTTTAATTTCTTTATGACACTAGTACAGGAACATATACTCAAGTTGACCGATTAACTGGAGCTGGTATATTTGACATTTTTTCAAAGGTTGGCTCAAAGATATTTGGTGATTCTGTGAAAACAGCAGGTACAAATCATAGAGAGTGGTTCTAAGAAACTTGGGGATGAAGTAGGAAAAATGGCTGCTGATAAGTTAGTTTCAGTTATAAAACCTAAACCAAACGGTGAGATAATTTTAAAAGAACTTACAAAAGCTGCCGCAAAAGATGTAGCTAAAGTTGTAGTTGATAATATTACCGAAGAAGATGTAAATACAAAAAATAATAGATTACTTTCCGGAAGTGGAATCAAAAGTACAAATGTTCATACAAAAATTAAACGATTAATTAATAAAAAATAATCTAACTAATAGTATATATAGATGTTTCGAAGTGAAAAATATAATACCCGATACGAAAATGATTCAATTAGATACTCCTATAGTATAACCTGGAAATGCTTCTAGACAAATGAAAAGCGGTTATCAATTTACAATAAATTATAGAAGTTCTCACTTTGATTGGTATAACGCATATTTTGAAATAAGTTTTCAAGTAAACAAGCTTGCTGATGGAGCTGCTTTCGCAGACGCTGACAGAATTGCTTTAATTAACGATGCAGCTTCATTGATTGATCAGATGCAAGTAAAGCAAAATGGAAAAATAGTTTACGATGGAAATAATCTTCACAGAGTTGTTAATGTCAAAAGCTGGCTAATTAACACACTCGGTAAGGCCACCAAGCATGCAGTACGTTGCAAAATTAAAGGGTCATAATCTTTTTTGATAAACTTTTTAACAAGTTTAACAAAGATAGTATGAAAGTGAGCATGACCAAGAATCTTACGAAGTTTATAAATCACATCACCATAGAAGTCAGGTTGTGATAGTCCTAGTCGCAGAAGAGTCCTTAAATTACTTTTATATTTGGAAAGAAGATCAGGGTTACGATAATAAAATTTTGCAAAGGTTTTGCGAAGTTTATGGTAACGGTAACCCTGATTGAGTAGCTTTTTAGTTATACAAAGATTACGAATATTAAAGTCCTCAACTCGAGTATAAGCTCTTGAAAACGAATAAGTTGAGACTCTTATTAAGCCACTAATAAGAGATCCAATTAAAGGACAAGAAGTCCAAGAAATCCTCCGTATTGTTGTTGTTGCCTTGTCAGTTTAACAGGGCAGCAACCTTTAGACTTCATAAGTTTTTTCATTTGTGATATTGTTAACACCTCCGAATCAATTAGTGCTTTTTTTATCACTAGGCACGGTTACCCTAAGTGCTCCTGCTGCTAGAGGTCCTAATATCTTTGGAGCAAATTTAGCAACTGTTGGTAAAATTGTGTAATGCTCCCAAAAAGCCTCCATTTTTAGATTGAGACCTCATTTGCGATTTTGATATATTTATATCTAATCCACGTCCACTGTTTAAAGCTTTACCAAAGTTTTTAATTTGAGTTGTTGTTAACAACAAAGGAAAATCCCCAGTTAGTTTGTTATTTTTTAACCTAAGTGTTAATTCACTCTTGTTCTCATTAACCCTCGCTAAACTCTGTTTCTGACCATCTGTTAAATTTACTGAATAATTTTGGTAAGTCATATATATTATAAAATAGATTAAACAATAACTTGTTCATTTCCAACAGTATCAATAACAAAATTTTCCTTGTATAAGACTAAAGCATAAACGTTATATCTAGCGGTAGGAACGTTGTTTAGTTTATATCACAAACTTATAGTTGTTTTGGATATCTTTGACTTCATTACCTGTGTAACTTAAATAGAAATATATTATTCCGAAGAGATTTTTAAAATTACTCGCATTGAGTAAAGTTCCAGTGTTTTTATCATTTTTTTGTAAGAATAATTAATAACATCTCTAAATATTCTTATGATATTAGCATAACTGTATTCGGTTTCTGGATAATAAACTCCATTTCCAACTTCTAGTCTGACCGATTGTAAATAACATTGACATTAACAACTCTGTGAATATTTTTTCCATCGTAAAACTTTTTATCCATTTTGCGGTCCTGGTAACCCACTTGATAGCGGAAAACCGGCAAATGAGTTAGATGCTGTTTGCAAAGAGCATGATTATTGTTATGACGAAAATCCTAGTAATAAATCAATGTGTGATAAAAGCATGCTGGCCGGTTTAAAAACAAGTAAGTGTAAATCACTTGGGGAAAAATCGCTAAGAATTTAATTGTTAAGCCGGTTATTAGTACTCTATACAAACTTGGTCTTGGAGCATAAAAAAGGCGTTGAGATGAACTGACAAGTTAGCAGATGAACTTCATAAGCCTATACAAAGAAAGTTCACTCAACGCCGTGTAATTGTTAATGAAATTGATAAAATATAGTCTGCTGACTTGGTTGATATGCAATCGTTTTTAAAGTAAAATAAAGGTACTAAATACTTGTTTACTGTTATTGATGTATTTAGTAAATTTGCTTGGGTTGCGCCGGTTCCAAATAAAACTGGTTTAGAAAATTACCAAAGCATTCCAAAAAATCATATGTATGGAAAGACAATGTAACTTGCTGTGGGTTGACCAGGGAGTAGAATTTTACTATAAAATATTCAAGCAGTTCCTTATTGATAATAATATCGAAATGTATCATACGTTTAATTTTGGAAAAGCTGTAGTAATTAAACGATTTAATAGAACATTAAAAGAGAGGATGTTGAAATATTTCACAGCAAACAATACAAATACATATTTAGACGTGCTACAGATGATGTTGGATAAGTACAATAATACAAAACATCGGAGTATTAAAATGACACCGACTGAAGCAAGTGATGAAAAGAATAAAGAAATGGTGTATTTGAACTTGTATGGAAAAATGAGAAGTAATCAAATTAAGCCAACGTTTAAAATAGGGGATAATGTTAGAATCAGCAAATATAAAAGAACGTTTGAGAAAGGTTATACTCCAAATTGGACTGAAGAAATATTTGTTGTTGATTAAATTCAATATACAAATCCTGTGACATACAAAATAAAAGATTTAAACAACCAAAACATTGATGGAAGCTTTTATGAATTATAAAATGATAAAAGCAAAGCAAGAAATATTCAGGATTGAAAAAAGTATTACGACGTGATTACAAAAAGAAACAAGCATTGATTAAATGGAAGGGTTACAATGAGGATTTCAATAGTTGGGTCCCATTTAAGGATATTGAAAATATTAAATAAGAACTTTAAAAATAAATTATGTATAGTAATATTTTATATCGAACAAGAAAGATTAGAAAAGGTCTACGAAAAACTTAACAATTTAAAAAATAAATACAGAAGAGAATTGATAAAAGGCAAGCAACTCCAAGTATAATATGAGGTAGTTCGTGATGATTTTATGGACACCAAAAAAAGCAAAGTTAACATGCAAAGACGATTGCTGGTTGAAATGGATAAGTACCAACAAGAGCTGGATAAAAACAGGGAAGAGCTTCTTGAACTAAAATACAAAATAGCAAAGTGTAGGAAAATAAAATACTTCATGATAAAATACGATATGTACAGCGATGATGAAGACTACTGTCCGGTTCCGTCTGACTGCTTGATAATTACAAATGTTTTAGTTATTTACAAAAAATAATAGATAGTGAGGGTTTTAGACAAAGTTCTTCCTAAGCGAAGGGCGATTAACTAAGGTTTAATAGATAGTGGGGGTATGGGAAAAAAGACTAAAACAACACGTAACACAGCAATAAGTATTCCTGCACAGTTTCATTATTGACAGAGTACGCGTTTGGCTCAAGCATGTGAGCAAACTTAGGATGCAAAATTTTGCGAACTCTTTAGGTTAAATCAGGACCCGTTTATATTACATATTACGTATCTGAGTCCCTGGTTAAATACAGTACTGAACTGGCTCAATTTTTCAAAGAGGAACTTCAACATGTATGAATTTCTTGTTACAACGTGTACTGTGATTAAAACGTCTACAACATCACAGCTGTGTCCTTTCTCTAACTGACTGTATTTGTCTTTTTCACAAAACATCTGGGGATTTCCTTGGAATATATATGGAATTAAGTGTGCAGTATATACAATATACAGCGGAAATTCCCGTGTCGCGTTTCTTTTTCCTTTCAGTATATATGTTATTTAGACCCGCAGCAAAGAGAGTGGAAGCAGGTCACACATTAATCCGGAAAACTGTCCTACTCTTACTAATGAATAGATTAGTTTACTTGCTCGGAAGATAAACTCCGATACACGGGATCACCAGAGTGGGTTGGTGCAGAGTATGCTTTGTGCCCCTCAATAATTTTACAGACACCCCCCCCCCACCCCTCCCCCTCCTCCTCCTCTCCCACAAACAGTGGGTTGGGACACAGTATGCTTTGTGCCCCTCAATAATTTCACAGACATATAGTATTTGTTATTAGGTCTGTGATAATCTGAAGGAAAAAAATGGTTAGCACTTATATGCCATACCGGCTTTAAATAAAATTGTGTATCGTGATGCTTTATCTATCTATACTGCTATACTCCCCTCGCACGTATTTTAAGCAAGAAAATGTGCGTTTGTCGGTGAAAATAGTGAGAAAAGTTAAAAGTAGATAGGTAAGACTATCTAAGTGAAAAAGTGAAGTAAAGGAGTGTTAATAGAAGAAATAAAAAAGAGTTTAAAAACAACAACTTCCGGATCTCAATGGTGACTCAACTGGCTGACTGACTGCCTAAACAGATCTATGTTTGGCAGGACAGCAATACTATGAGGAAGCGAATTCCATAGTGTGACTGTGTGAGGAAAAAAAGAAAATTTGTAGAAGTTTGCATTTACAAGTATGAATTTGTATGAGAGAATTCGGGTGCATGTGTCTGGTCATTCTGATAGGGTGTTGGAGATAAGGAGGCATTGTAATTTCAACCTGGTGATGGAATATTTTATAAAACATTAACAATTTTGAGTCAGTTCTTCTGTCTTTAAGTGTTCTCCAGCCAAAGATTTGTTTGCATATCTGTTACACTGTGATATGGTGAATAGTTGTTGTTTACCCATCTGACTGCACGGCGTTGTATAATTTCTACTTTATTTATGTTAGTGAGAGTGTATGGTGACCAGACTGTGGATGCGTATTCGAGTTGTGGTCTAACGAGAGTGGTATATGCAAGTTCGCGTACTTTTTCGTGTTTTGTGGGTATATTTCTTTTTAGGAAGCCTAAAGTTCTGTTTGCTGTTGTTGTGATGCGATTAATATGTGTGTTCCAGGATAAATCATGAGATATGTCCACGCCTAGATATAGCGCTTCTAGTGTTTGACCATGAAGTTTATATTGGTGTTTTAGGGAGTTTTTATTTCTGGTTATATGGAGAACTTGACATTTACTGGTATTGAACTCCATATCCCACTTGGACTCCCATTTCTCAAGAAGAAGAAGATCAGATTTTAGAGTTTGACAGTCAGACGGGTTATTTATATAGTGATGTAGACTGCGGTGTCGTCTGCAAATAATCTCACCTGTGATGCTTTAGAGTCAGGGAGATCATTTATGTAAAGAAGAAAGAGAAGGGGTCCGAGAACAGAGCCTTGTAGCACACCAGATGTTACAGGTACCTCAGAAGAAGTATCCCCTTCTACCAATGAGAAAGAAGTGAATCCACTTAGTAACAGCGGGTGAGGCACCATGTTCATCAGGTTTAAAGAGAAGTTTAAGATGACTGACCTTGTCAAAGGCTTTACTAAAATCCAAGAGAATTAAGTCAGTTTGCTTAAAGAGAGAGAGATTTCTAGTGAGGTCATCCACTAGTCCGAGGAGCTGGGTTTCGCAAGAACGCCTTTCTCGGAAGCCGTGTTGAAGAGTATATTATGCTGTTTGAAATGAGAAGACAGGTTAGAAACAACAATATGTTCAAGAAGCTTACATAGAATGCAAGTTAGGGTAATTTGCTGGGTCGCTTGTATCACCCTTTTAGTACAAAGGATCTACATTCGCTTTCTTCCAATCAGAAGGTAGTTCGCCACTTGAAAGAGATTTCTGAAAAATAGTTTGGACGAGAGGTTTAATGTTAACTGGTCCTGCTGCTTTGTCTGTTTTAAGGTTTGTAAGTAGTTTGTGAACTCCATGTTTGATATTTAGTTTTGTTGAGTGTATTTAGACATGATTGTCCTAGTCTGAGGGGTGACATGTGAGAGAATACTGATTGGAATTTTCTATTGAGTATGTTTGAGTGGTGCAATGCCGTGTGAGTCTTGTCTGGAATTTTTAATGAGGCTATAACGTTTCTTGGTTGAACATTTAGAAGATTCTGTTTTGTCCTGTTGTTGTTGCTGTATGTTTAGGATGTTTTCAATGTAGTTTGTGTGTGCTGTTTTTATTTTGTGTTTGATGATGTTTTTAATCCACATCAGTATCAGCAGAACGTCTTAACGTTCCTGGTATCAGTCATACGGTGAATTCTGAGATTCTGGCAGCACCGAACTGTCCCGTCATTTCCTTTTGTCCTGTCTTTTAGAAGTCAAGTTATCGCGAGAATAACGGCGAGAGTTAGCGGAAGGGAACATTCTGGATAGAAACGAGTTGTATCTTGGAGAAGATTCTTAATATTAAAAATGGTAAGTGCATATTTTCTGTTTAAATGCGTTGAAGTATATTGTTTTCAACATTTAAAACATTTCCTTATATGGTTTTAGCCTTAGAATAAAGTGTTGGGCATGTTAGAAGCTAGACATGCTCTGTCAACATGGACGCCATGTGACTGAAAAAATCATAACGAAAAGTTCCCGAACAGACATGCTCTCATAATTTTTTGATTTATTTTGTTTCAAAACATGCGGCTCAATAAACTAAGATTGTCATTTAAAACTTGTTTTCATATATGTTGAAATAAAGATGTACGCAATTCTGAGAATATATAAATGAATATTTTGTATTGACATTACCCCACCCACCGGAAATTGTATTGTTTGATAATTGCCTTATATTCAAGGTCTCCTCTGAGCATTGACAATGAAGCCAGAATCACAGACCGGATTCGAAAAGGCCCCTGGTCAAAACGTCCCCTTTCTGTAGTTTCAAAAAGTCATTCTTTCTTTCTACTGATACTGCACACAATCAGTTTTGATTATCACGACAGCCTCGTTTCCGAGGAAAGGTTTATGGGCTGTATGTATCACTGATTAACACATCAGATCAGCGAGATCTTTAACATGCACAGGGTATTGCTATCCATGCACATGGAACTGACGGCTTTACATCCCCTCCGAAGTATGGCACACTTTTTCACGGTATTGTCTTTCTATCTGTTTTCGACCACCATGTGATTTCGACTGACGGCGGAAATTACGTCTGCGCACGTTTATTATGCAAATTTCGTCATCATATTTCATAATCGTCTGCTAAATGAATAGTTCTAAACAACAACAGACAACAGACAACAATTGCAAATAATAAGTTTTTTTAAGGCTATGGATAATTTTCCTATGTATAGTTGATCTCTTTACCAGTGTTTTCGTCATTAAATGTATCCCATTTTAAAGCAAACATGCACAAAATAAAATATTTTATGATGCAGTGATGATTTAATCCTTCGCCTTTCATTAGACATCAACAAGTTTTATTTACTCGTAAAATGAGAAGTAGTAAATGGGTAATATCAAGGGTGGGGTACCTGAATAAACCATGAAGCAATATCCAGTCATCGAAATCAGGATTTCAAACCATAAGCACTTTGGGCTTGAATTCTTTGATTTTGAACAAGCCCGGAAAAATAGTATGTCAACAATTGAAAAAACACCAGTATACTCATTATGGGCCTAATATAATCAGGGCCTTCCCCAGCCATTTATGGCGTAGCGGCGCCGCGATCCCTTAACTTTTGAAACAGACATGCCGCGATCCTTAATCTGACCGCGATCCTTTAAAACCGTGCCGCGATCCCTTAAAAGTGGGTCTAAACATTCATTTCCCAGTGTTAATTAATGACATATCTGACCAAATAACGCCTTGAGGCATAAACTCCTGACAAGCATACGTCCTGATTGGAGTGTTTTCATAAGGATTAGAGGGGCAGAGGTGTTAATTACCTCAGCGATAAGGGTCTAATTCAAGAATTCAACCATGCGTACATGACCTGTAAACTTATTACGTCATCAAATGTGAAAACAATTTGTTATATTTTATTGTAGCATTGAATTAACGTGCCTCCATCCATTTTATAGCGATTATAAATAGATAATGATGAGAAAATAAGGGTCTGCCTAAAAACAGTAAGGATGCGTAAAGAGGCGTAAGGTGGAGTAAGGTGGCGTAAGGTGGAGTAAGGTGGCGTAAGGTGGCGTAAGGTAGAGTAATGTGAAGTAAGATGGCGAAATATAGCGTAAGGTGGCAAAAATATGGCAAATGGGGAGTAGGGAGCATATATGTTGCAAAAAGATCTAATTTATGCTTTGGTGAAATAAATGTAAATTTGTATAAGTATTTGTTCATTTTAAAGATTGCCTTCTGGGCTTGACCCGCCAAAGTATTCTGTGCTTCTGAGAAAGATCCACCAGTAGAAAAAAACATTCCTAAATAAACTTACTAACAATTTCGATCAAACCGCCATCATAATAAAATGCTATATTTTTTGGTAACCTCCCCCCTTTTCTAAAAATCATCACTTTTGTTTTAGTTGCATTAACTTTTAGTTTCCATTCCTTACACTAATTATATAATATATGAAGACGTTCCTGCAACTCCTCAGATGAGTTTGCAAAGATAACTATATCATCTGCATATAATAGCATAAACATTTTAAACATATTGATATCTAATCCATCTAAACCACTTAGCATGTATACATTTTCTATATCATTAAGATACATGGAGAAAAGCAAAGGTGACAAACATTCACCTTGCCTTACACCTAATAAACAATAAAATTCATCACTTAGATTATTGCAGTGTTTGATTCTAGATTTAACACATGTATACATTGATTTAATTATATATTATCTATGAAAATGATCCTTTTCTATGTTTAGTCATACCGGTCATACACCATAATTATTCACATGTATACCGCAAACTGTAATATATCGAAATCATGTTATTTTCATGTATATACCTGGCCTGCCAAATCTAACGGGGTGCGAATATACAATTAACACATAAGGACATCATCAGTTCCAACAGTGACCACTCCTGATCTTCACAGCGTGCACGTCGCGGAGAGGGCACAGTCAGCAATCAAAGAGGATTGACCAAGTGGGTCGATCCTTGCCGCGCACCGCCCTCGAACGTACCGCAGGGACTGCCGGAACACCGTCTATCTTGCAGTATATTGTCTTACTGCAAGAACGGAGGATTGCTGATTGACTGAAAGTGAAGATGTCTCCTGCGTTCCCATCACAGCACACATCATCTGACGTCCACAGATCCCGGAAGTCTTGTCCGCGAGCCGGAAGGAATATTCCACCGTTCGGCCTACATTCGACAACCAAGGGGGAAGGACGTCGGGCGGTGTGTGCGGCGCAGGGGTCATACTGTGATGGGTGTGGCCCCAAACAGAGAACCCGACCCGTAGCGGCTGTAGATACAACCACCTAGAGGATGTAGACTAGCGGATGTAGACCACCAGACCACCACTTCACCGCCACAGCGAGAACCACACAGAGCGAAAGCGACACTTCATCTACATACATACAACAGAAGCGACAACACAGCAGCAGCACTAGATCAACCTACACACTCAACTAGAACAGACCAGACTCTATTGTGCCCATCGCGGCAGGGAAACTTGTCGTGTTAGTTGGCGGACGGTCTATAAACCTCAGAACTACACACACACACACAGTTCCAACAGTGAAAATAACACCATGTGCAATAACTGTAATATATCACTGGCTTCTTTAATTTATTGACCCTAATTAAAATAGCACGGGTTAGGAGCTAACGACTCCTGTTATGTGGTATGACTTAAAAGCTGCTACCGTGAAGCACGATGATTTTAACGTTATGCAGACTATTTGCATTTAGCACGTATCTGTGGATATGTTACAAGTTACATTTTCTATCATTGTAAAATGGGTTTTAATTACGAGTATACCTTGAAATCTAAGGCGATATTTAATAAAAATCGGAATATCTACACATGCCTTATGAATACAAATTAGTCAAGATATAGAACACAGAAATGAATTATACTGTCAATTTGCGTTTTAGAAAGAAGTTAACCTCATTTAAATATATATGTAAAGTTATTAAAGATCTCATTAAGAACCATTACAGGTCAATACCTTAAAAGGTTGGACCATGTTAAACCAATATATAATCATACGTTTGATTTTACTAAAATAGATATAATTAACTTGTTAACCAAGGAAATTGTGCCTTCCGCGATCTTATCTTCCTCATCATGAAAATTCAAACTCGCGATTACACACAACTTTATTTAAGATATTAAATCCAAGTACTTTTAAATCCAGAACAATGAAAGTTATTATAGCAATCAAGATAGAAACTACAAAGCGGTAAAAATGGAACTAGTTTAAATACAGGGAAAAAAAGAACTCTTAGAGACGCATTCATTTGATTGGTTCATAAAACACTTTATATTAATTAGCATTGGACATTATTGGATCATTGTTTGATAATCACCAACGTCAAACATTTCACAAATCAATTGATATGGATCACACTTATCCCTAATTTGTAAAAGTTTACATTTTTTAATTTCTTAGATAATCCAATTATGATAAATCAATTATCACCAATGATACGTACTTCAACAAACAAGCAGATACCTTAAACAAACATGTGCGGCAATATTAGCAGTTTTCTTTAATCCGTGTTAATTAGCTGTTATTGTTATGCCTTAAAGGAGGTACATCAGGATTTTTCTAGAAACATCTTAAATTATAAAATTGTTCCAGTTCATGATAAAACACTTATATCAATCAAAATATGATGTTAGAACCATTTTGTTATGGTCTAAACTTTGAAAACACCATATAGTAGGACGGAATCGGACATACAATTCTGAAATCAACCCTGGTACGTCACCTAGGATAGCACGTATTACTGTGCTGAATGAATTTCTTTGCAAATAAGGGATAATTTTTAGGCTCATTTATTATGTTTTGACCATGTAGAATAGAAAATATTAATATTTGTCGATTTTAAGTCTGACACCTAGACCCCCATAAAAAGCCTGATGTACTCCCTTTAATAAAAATTGAAATTGAAATCATATGTTAAAACTACTATTGCGCTTTTTAAAATTGTTTTTAATGTCCCTTTAAACGTTTAAGGTAGCGCCGTGGTGTAATGGTTAGCATCGCTGCTTAGTAATTTGGGTTAATTAACGAAATATTTCATAAAAGTATTTCCTACCTTACCAGTCCTTCGGATGAGACTTTAAACCTAGGCCTGCTCGCTAAAATGCTTCGTGCAATACAGCGAGGATAAATAAACGCTTATACACACACACCTTTAAACGTGACAAGTTGTAAATGTACTTTTTACAAAAATATTAGGCAAACAAGTATATTTCAATTAGGACCACAGAAAAATACATTTATTTTTGTTCAAATGAATATAGAAAATGTATATATTTCAGATCAAATAATAGCATACTTACCAAAAGCCATGACCAAAAGCTTCCATTACATGAAGGATAGAGAGAAGAAGCGATACTAGTATAAGCATATAATAGTTATATACATATACTTGTACACTATCTCTACTTCTCTCTATCATTTTTTATTTCTTTCTAACAAAAAGAATGTAATATAATACAATGTTATATTTATGTGGTATATGCATGTGGTATTTATAACCGATTTATGCCAACTGTTTGCAGGCTTACGCCGATTCATATATATATAAAACATGTGCATGGCCTTTTGCATCATACAACTTTAAATCGTCGTTTTCACCCTAGGGATATATTTTACTAATAAGTTAATAATTCTCTTTTGAATTAATATTGCTATATATGAGGCATAAAACCACAATATAATGGTATTTGTACATCCTTACGCCGATTTATACCACCTTACGCCACCTTTCGCCTCCTTACGCCACCTTACGCCTCCTTACGCCACCTTACTCTACCTTACTGTTTTTAGGCACACCGAGAAAATAATCTCACAAACGCAAATTATTCGATAACAACATAAAATTATAAGAATCTCGGGGTTGTAGATTATAAATTTAGGTTACTCAGTGCTCAAGAAATAGGATAGCCCGACGCCCGGGGCTCCTCGAAATCCATTCCGGACCTGTCTCATTTTGCAGACGAGGAGCCCGTCGGGCCTGTCTAAAAAAAAAAATACCCCAAAAATTCAGTTTTACTGGATCTCAGGCTCAAGTTCCTCAAGACAAAATACTCCATGTGTATTGTGAACTGTGAAAACACTTGCAATAAAGTAATTAAAATGTGTTATACACACATTGAAACAATAAGAATTCGAATGTTTTGCCTGGCTTCGTGTCGCCAGTTTGTCACAACTTTGAGGTCGACAATTGTTGACATAAAACTCATTATTCTGCTATTAGGGTTGTGTTTTCTTTCCTTTGTGATAAGAAATACCGTTTTTGTCATTAAAAACACACTAATGCATGAAAAAAAAATCTTTATTGATGGTATTTCAATTGAATGTTTGTGAAATGTTCGGGCCGTAAAATGGCGGTGTCATAGTAGTTCGGATGGCACATTAATTTCGGATTTTTTTTTTTTTTTTTACGTAAATAAGAAAAACTGTCCTTTACAAATACATGTTGGTGGAAAGAAAAATATATATACTGTATATGTATAAATACAGATATAAAGTATATTTCTATTCATTATTTAAGGTGTAAGGAGTTCCTGGAATCCTACTTTTAAATGAATTCTAGTCAAGGCTCCTAATTCTTTACTTGGAGAAAGTGGTGACAAAAAGAAAATATATAGCCAGAGGAGGCTCTGATAGTCTCATAAAACCTGATTAAAAATTTGGCTCCAAGTTTAGCTCCAGTTTCACCAAGTCTGCTCTGATTATTATCGTTTGGCAAAAGTGCTAGTACTCTCCTTTGCATTGGTTATAAATTACTTTGTAATATTCTATTCTAACATATTTTAAACGAAATGGTAAATAAGTCCGCTGACCAGGGAGCATAAAGTGGTAGCAAAAAGAAAAATCTAGTCAGAGGAGGTTCTGAGCTTGATTAATACATACATAACAAATGTGTGCTATAAAAGTGAATAAAGACACATTTCCAATTAGAAAAAAATATTGGACCTTTCCATTTTAAATCGATTAATTATGAATAAAGACAGCAATTTTATAACATTTAAATGAACTTATAACCGTTTCCTACCTTTTTTTTCCGAAAACGCTAATGACTTGATGTAGTAAACATGATTTAGACGTTAAGTTTTGTAAGACAATGTCAGCGTAAAAAGTTGATGTAAATCCGGATAGTCCTTATTTCGGATGCTTAAAATGACACCGCGTTTCAAGTGTGTTTTTTAAAAATATTATTCACTTAAAAATAACATAATTACTCCTGCTTAACTTCACCACATATAATTTCTAGAACAGCAAAGGAAACAATGGATAAAGTTGAGGTATCATCTTCTTCCAAAAGTAAAAAATGGTCATACATGTGCTATCTATGCAGACTGGTAGATATATTTAAAACATGTTTTAAATGTGTCCGGTGTATGCCAAAACCCGTATTTTACTTCAAAACATGAAAAAAATCGACATGCAGGAGGGGATCCCACCCCCACCCTCGCGCGTTAAATGCCACTATCCCTAAAAAAAATTCATGGGGAAGGCCCTGATAATAGTAACATTTATTCAAATTTGATCATGGTAATGTTTATTTCAATCTCTACAATATCGTAAACAGTGCACTTCAAAACAAAACTCGAGGATATTATGACTGACAGACTATTTTATGGATTTTTATGGATATTACTACCGGCAAATCAACAAGCCCCCGTCGGGTTTGTGTTCTTGAATATTGGACAAGCAGGCATTTTACCAGTCTCGGGCTTGTGCTAATTTCGACCACTGAATATCGGTGTTTGTGTTAAAAACATCTGGTAATTGTTCTGTTAGTACATTTCCTACGTGACATTTGACCTAAATTCCCGACAAGCAGACGGACATGTTTTGAAAACAGCAGAAGACAATAATTTTAATGCTCCACAGTATCGATTTTAGGGTGATGAGGGTAGACATTTAGTCATATTTTTTTCATAGAAAATAAGTACGGGTTTGTTTCTTCTTGTTAAATTAAAAAATGGTTGATATATTTTCATTTTTTTCTACGCTGCCAGCTAGTATGAATTTAGGTCAACACATTTGCATAAAATTGCCCGTATGAAAATACTGCATAACGGGATAAAAGCTATAATAAATAAAGTGATCGGAAACACATGTCGTTCCCTGGAAACAAACAAGTTGAGGTCATCCATTTACAAATGTTATCGGATGTAATCAAAGTCGCGGTAGTTTTTGTTGCAGTTTGATTATTTTGTTTTAGGTAACATCATATTATGTCAAATATATAATGTATTACTGAGATATGTAACCAACTGCCGTTAAGTGGTCGTAAACTAAGAGGTCGAGGATACTGTAACGTAGGCCGAGCGTATGTTTGTATTAATGCCGATATTACCTTATTATTAATATTAGTCGAGCAGTATGCTAATAGTTAAAGGTAAATGTACATCAAACAATTCTCTGACAGCATGTCTGAGCGTACAGTTAATAGTAAAATTTACATAAAACTTACAAAGCTATATATAATTTTTCTCCGGCTACTTTGCCTAATGATTGATGACCAATGATTTCACAATGATTTGAGAACTAATCAACTAAAATTAAGGTTTATCAAATGTTTACACACATTCACACAAACTGAACCCATATGGTTGTGCTCTAAGTGTTCAACTATATATAAATACCATCGGCATAGCTACTATTAGGCCATATTGGGCCGGCCTTATACATCAATTCAGGTTGATTTTTTACTATATAACTGACGCCGGATACCGTCGTCTTCCCCTATGTGGGGAACCTACATTTTCCCCCTATTTAAGGTTAAAGATTCCCCTCTACAGAAAGTTCCCCTTTAATTTAAAGACTAAGGCCTAAAAAAAAAAATTGTTTGTTTCCACTGACATGGCCAAAAAAAATAGGGTCGGTAGGTAGGCAAATAATTTTATTTTTTTAAATATTTTTTTTTAAAGAAAACCTCATAAATATGCATCTTCTTCTCATGTTTGGTGTACAACTGAATGTATAATCACTCTGATGATGTATATAATGTTATATGGTTGTATTTAAATGTTAATATATGAAATAAATACTTACTGTTCATGTTTACATTTGTTGCTTTTTTTATTTCCAAGTTTAATGCTGACTTCTGGCAACGGCATAATTTCACTTTTAAAAACTGAGATATTAAAGTGTCTTTCATATTGTACTTTAATATCAGTGTGCATCTACATATGAAGTTTTAAGACCCTAGGCAGTACCTTGTCCATTCTATGACCAATTCAAGGCTTAACTATTAGAGGTCAAAGTGACCGTGACCTTTAACCTACTGACCTCAGTGTTTATAGGGATCATTTACTGGTGGGGGGTCACTGAAGTTTCAAGACCATTCACCAAAGGGTTAAGAAGTTATATTGTCAGACAAAGTTTGTGGACGGACAGACAGACAGACTGACTGACTGACTGACTGACAGACAGACAGAGTGATTTAACCGGACTGATATCACAGGCAATTAGTATGTACATGTATGTACAGACCGTCACACCTGTAACATGTCAGGGAAATATTAATTATCTTTTGACAGAATTTATTTTATTATTTTTCTCAAGCAAAATTATGCAAATAAAATGTCAATTAAAATCATGTTTGTCATCATCATACTTATACTTTGAGACAAAAACAATATCATATTTTGATGATCTCAAAAATCCTTTGATATCGCTAATTTAGTGCAGTACGACCTAATGTGGGTGGGGTGTAGTCCATGGTGCCTTTAATAGCTTCAGAAAAGTATATATGCACTTATTTTAATATACACATACCCATCACTTTTCAATACGATACATATCTATTAAAATATAAAAAATATGCTGCAAAACTCACACGTTTTCAACTTATTCATACCTTCAATAACCATGACAGACCTTTTTGGATTAAAAAAATAATATTTAATCCATATTAACTACTCAAACGAGGAAAGAAAAACAAAAATAATGGCGTTTAAATTAATATCAGAATTCATTAAGTAATAAAAAAGTTATTGCAGTTTAAACTCTTAACATCTTTTATTTTTATCTGCCAGATTTTGTGTATAAACAACCCGCGTCATCAGATGAAGTGTGTATTGCGCTCTACTACTTTCATACAGTTACGTGTAACACCTGCTTTATTTGTAGGCATTGCGGTAAAATGCGCTAATAGATAAAAACAAAAGACAACATGCTTTTTAAAGAGTAAAAAAAATGCTTTCCAATGGTATATGACCGCCCCTTCACATCGGATTATTTCTATGTGAAACTAGGCCTCAAAGTTGATCAACTTTGACCTCGATTTAAAAATAGAATGAATCAAAATTTTCCACTACATTTTGTTGTCATATATTACCCATAGTTCCATGTAACATTATCATCTAATTTGAATAATGAATTTCATTGGTTGTCCAAAGAAAACACCATTACATCACAAGCACCCTTCTGCCAGGAGCTAAAAATAGCGAACAGGTTTTCCGAAATCCGTCGCGCGTGCAATTTTCAGAAAACGTTTCTTCTATGATACTGGCTAGAAATTTACAGGTTAAGACATCAAAAGTATAAATCTGACTTTAATTGACAATATGACTTTATTCTGATAATTTTTAAGCCATTATTAACAGAGATATTGGTTATTAAACTTGACCTATTTTGCACTGGCTTCAATCTCGAAACTTTCAGATTTCTCAATATTCGTCTTGCATTTCACTTTGCAAGTAATCGTTTTGTCACGAGATTTTCCCTGGCTGTGATTTTCTTCAAATATTTCCTGTAACAGCTTTGTGTACGGAATGTTTTTAATTAGTTTTTTTTCCTCGGAGTGCTGGCATTTGTGAAATGTTAAAGCAAGAACGGAGGCAGCGAACGAGCAGGGCATCTTGTTTGTATAAAGTTGAAAGTTTATTGCGCGGCGCCGAAAAAATATCCGGGCCGATTTTGCGGCCAAAAAAAGTTTAGGGTCGGCGGCAAAAAATTAGGGACGGTCGGGCCGCCGGAAACAAACAATATTTTTTATTACGCCTAATAAATCATGGACGAAAAAAACGATAAATCGCCTTCGACGCTTCGCAATTGTTTATCGTAGAACACTTTACGGTTTACCTTTACGACAATGACTAATAACAAGGGAAGTAACTGTTGTGGTTTCCGGTATATTTTGTGAACTATTATCAGCGATGTCGCACAACTGGCAGAATTACCGCAAGAAAATGCACACAATTTTCCCCCTAAATCGAAAAAATCGCGCGTTTTTTTCCGTCTGAAAGGGCCTAGGCGCCTTCCCCTATTTGTAAAAAAAAAACCTGCAATTTGAAAAAGGAAAAAATAGAAGTCCAAAAATGCAATAAAAACAAGCTGTGGGGTTAATGGTAGGGCTGACCATTGGGCCATTCTTAAAAATACATTTGTTTGCTGTCTCCCGACCCAGGATTTTATAAATGAATAGGTAGGTAGGTGATTTTTTTTTTGTCTGAAAAAGCCTTAAGAAATGAAAGAAAAATATACTACAGATAGTAAAAAAAAAATATGTTAAAGAATTGCTATAAAAAGTTTTTAGTGGGGCCCTTTTTCATGGGTAGGTACGGAAACAGCAAATCAACAATTTTTTATGGTCGATCTTGAAGGGACAATTGACTGTTGCGATAGTATTACCATTGAGATATACTATTGAATATATATTGGAATACTATTGGTCAAGATTGAATTATTAAAAATACCTTGTGAGATACAACTATAACAAAGAAGCAGATGAAATAATAGTGTTTTTTGTTTGTTTTTATATTACCATAATCTCCAAATGAACAAGATGAACTATAAAAATACAAATACATTATAATCCACAAAGAGGACTTTGCATTTCTAATTTTGACAATTTCAAATGGTGTGTTCGCAGCCATATTTGTTGTTACTATCAGTGACTTCTACAAGACGGGACATTAATAGGGGGGGACGTTTTGACCAAAGGGGAACGTTTTGACTGTAATTCCGCAGAATTAATCTTATTACGTCTGTTCCATTCAACTAAGTTTATTAACTAAGACAATTTTTTTTTTCTCGTAACCATATTGCTATTTTACTTCATTGCAGGTGTCGTTAAATCCTGTTCAGATTTTCAGTCGTGGAGCTGAGGAAGAAAAGGCTGAGACAGCTCGTCTGGTTTGTACTTCATGTTTGATCACAATTATTTTAGAGGGCATTGCTTTAAGAGTTTATGGCCTTTTCTTTTCAAAAAAAAGGGGGCCTAAATTGTCATTTTATGTAAAATTAGAAGAAAAAAAATAGCACAATTTTTATGTAGGAATGCTTATATAATCTATTTACTGGAAGTCAGATATTGTTAAAATGAGGGTTTGCAGAAATATACAAGCCATAGTAATTTGAAGCTTTGCACAATACACTGACTTAAACCTCCAGATATTGTCCACAATTGGTCTTTTCGGAACAAAACCGAGTAGCAGCCGCCCATGGTAAGAATGATAAAAAGGTCCAGAATTAGTTCATTAACACATTTTTGATATATTGCTCAGCTGTAGTGTATTACTGTAGTGTAATGATTGAAAGACTCGTGTGTTTGATTATATTATGAATATTTAATTTTTGTAATATTTGACATGCTCTTTAACATTGGTTGCCAAATATTAATGTCACGTTTCTTTCTGAAGATGTTTTTGTGTTTGTTTTTTCAGTCCTCATTTGTTGGTGCCATCGCCATTGGTGATTTGGTGAAAAGCACATTGGGACCAAAAGGAATGGTAAGACAAATAAAGGCTTTATCCTACACTTCTCATCTGTAGAAGTATCATACTATTTTATTTATTGCCAAATTTTGTATTACTACTTTATCAAAAGAACACTGTGACCGTGTATTCTTGTTGATTTTATTGTTCGAAATTTGTTGTGAACCCGAAGGAATAGAAATGAACACACCGATATATTATTATTATGTCATGGTTGTTGACTATCATAATGACAAATGGGTTACAGGGCCTTCCCCAGGATTTTTTGAAGGGGTAGTGGCATTTAATGCGCGAGGGTGGGGTGGGTGCGGGAGGGGGTCCTGCATGTCGATTTTTAGCTCTACTGATCAGAGATCAGCAGAGCTTATGCCGTGGTGCGGCGTCCGTCGTCCGTCCGTCCGTCTGTCCGTCCGTCCGTTAACTTTTATTTGTAGCGACTACTCCTCTGAAACTACTGGATGGATATTCATAAAACTTTACAGAAATGTTGCCCATGAAGTCTAGTTGATCCTAGCAAAAATTCATGTTGATGTGAAATCCAAGATGGCCGCCAAAGCTTAAAATAGATTTTTTAAATTCAAGTTTGTAGCGACTACTTCTTGAAAACTATAAGTGATATTGATATGGGACTTTTTCTAAAATGATCAGCATGACATGATGTTGGTCCTTATCAAAAATCGTTTTGATTCGACGTTAAACGTGGCTGCCAGCGGCCATCTTTGTTTACATAGAGTTATATTGTAAAAACTTGTAGCGACTACTCCTCTGAAACTACCTGGCGGATTTTCATGAAACTTTACAGGAATGTTGCTCTTAATGTCTAATTGATCCTAGAAAAATTTCAGGTCGGCGGGAAATTCAAGATGGCCGCCATGGCTAAAAATAGATTTTCAAAATACAAGTTTGTAGCGACTACTTCTTGAAAACTATAAGTGATATTGATATGGGACTTTTTCTAAAATGATCAGCATGACATGATGGTTATCCGAGTCGAACATTATTTTGATTCAACATTAAACATGGCTGCCAGTGGCCATCTTTGTTTACATAGAGTTATATAATGAAAACTTGTAGCGACTACTCCTCTGAAACTACTTGACGGATTTTCATGAAACTTCACAGAACTGTTGCTCTTGATGTCTAATTGATCCTAGCAATATTTCAGGTCGGCCGGAAATTCAAGATGGCCGCCATGGCTAAAAATAGATTTTCAAAATGCAAGTTTGTAGCGACTACTTCTTGAAAACTATAAGTGATATTGATATGGGACTTTTTCTAAAATGATCAGCATTACATGATGTTGGTCTTTGTCAAAAATCATTTTGATTAGATGTTAAACATGGCTGTCCGCGGCCATCTTTGTTTACATAGAATTATATAATGAAAACTTGTAGCGACTACTCCTCTGAAACTACTTGACGGATTTTCATGAACTTCACAGGATTGTTGCTCTTGATGTCTAATTGATCCTAGCAAAATATCAGGTCGGCCGGAAATTCAAGATGGCCGCCACGGCTAAAAATAATTTTTCAAAAAACAAGTCTGTAGCGACTTCTTCCTGAAATCAAAATCAATCAGTAGAGCTTCAAGGTCATTGACCTCTTGTTTTAAATGTTTTGAAGTAAAATACGGGTTTTGGCACACACCTGACACATTTAAAACATGTTTTAAATACATCTACCAGTCTGCCATAGATAGTACATGTATGACTATTTTTTACTGTGTTTTTGTTTTTTTTGGAAAAAGGTGATACCTCAACTTTATACATCGTTTCCTTTGCTGTTCTAGAATTTTTTTTATCTTGTAAACACTTCATTTGATTTTAAGCAGGAGTAATTATGTTATTTTTAAGTGAATAACATTTAAAAAAACAACACTTGAAAACGCAGTGTCGTTGTTTTTAAGGATCCGAAATAAGGACTATCCGGATTTACATCAACTTTTTACGCTGACATTGTCTTAACGTCTAAGTCATGTTTACTGCATCAAGTCATTAGCGTTTTCGGGGGAAAAAAAGTAGGAAACGGTTATAGGTTCATTTAAATGTTATAAAATTGCTGTCTTTATTCATAATTAATCGTTTTAGTTTGAAACACGGAAGCAAATTCAAAACCGGAAGTAACCTAAATTTATAATCTACAACCCCGATATTCTTATAATTTTATGTGGTTATCGAATAATTTGCGTTTGTGAGATTATTTTCTCATCATTATCTATTTAAAATAGATATAAAATGGATGGAGGCACGTTAATTCAACGCTACAATAAAATATGACATAAGTAAATTGTTTTCACATTTGATGACGTAATAAGTTTACACGTCTCACACCACAATTAATTTTCCATAGGGTCCCATTGTAATGTTTTTGTTCGTGGCATTCCCCATAGAGATAAAAAAGATTTTGCAACATGTATTTATGCTTAAATTCTTCATTGATCCAATATCTGCATGCTATTAACTTTTAACTTTTTACCAGATTGAACTTTTTTTAATTTCATGTTTGCCTGACACCTATCAAAATTTAGACAAAAATACAACCCTGTGGAGATTAGACCCATGATGTGTAAAATGAGGCAGAATTAGCTAGAAATCTTATATCAACATGCATTTTTCTGGGATCTCTTCCTTAAATGCTGTAGATTTAGAACCTGGTTAAGATAAATCAATGTATCCTGTAAAATGTAGAAAAGCGAACTTGTTTTTTTTATCTACCTCTTTCATCTGTAGGGCAGGAGTATTCAAGGGAGATAATAGTGGTGTGAGTCCTTAAGGTCATTTTTTTTTCTAATGATCACCTCAATAATAATTGAACATGTATACAAATCAATTACACGCTGAAAAGTGCTAAAAGTTTGATTCCATGTTTATTGCTTTACAAATGATTCAAGTTTTAGTGACCTAGGGTATTGGTCGAAATTCAGGCCGAGCACCTTTAATATTTTGAAAATCTACAGTAGTAATAAGGATTTTGCATTTTCCTGGTCATTTGTGCTCAGCTATGTCTGAAACTTTCAAATATACATGAAAAGGCATCTCTACATCTGAATATAGCATAAAAACGATCTTTAAGAAATGATTATTGAGAAAAATGCTGAAAATAATAAACTCAAACTAAGGGTTACCCGTCAAAATTTTGATTTTCCAGGAAAAGTAACAGTCTCTCGCTTTAATTGTGACATTTTTTCAAAGTAGTCTGTCTTCATTGATATGTGTGTTTGTTTTACAAGCCAATAGCTGTAAAATAAAGCTAAAATTATGCTTATACCTGTATAGGTTTTGAAAATATAGTTAATTTTTAGTTAAACATGGTATCAAGTAAAATTTCTGCTAATTCCTGCAATATGAAGATAACTTGAAGTAGCTATACATACACAGACGGGATTTCTGAATAACCGTGTTAACTGTGTCCTAACATGTCTGAAACGTTCACAGATACACACACCATGCTTAGAGGTGAAGGATGTAAGGTACCCGTTCTGCAGCTTTTAAGTGCAAGGGCTTAGAGAAGAATGATGGAAATTCCCATTCAGAAGCTCTAAATTGCAAGGCATTAGAGATGAATGATGAAAGATACCTGTTCTGCAGCTCTAAAGCGCAATGCCTTAGCAATAAAGGATGAAAGATACTCGTTCTGCAGCTCTAAAGCGCAATACATTAGAGATGACAGATGAAAATGCCATTCTGCAGCTCTAAAGCGCAATGCCTTAAGAATAACGAATAAAGATACCCATTCTGCAGCTCTTTCTTAACGTCTCACACCACAATTAATTTTCCATAGGGTCCCATTGTAATGTTTTGTTCGTGGCATAGAGATAAAAAAGATTTTGCAACATGTATTTATGCTTAAATTCTTCATTGATCCAATATCTGCATGCTATTAACTTTTAACGAATATTTACCAGATTGAACTTTTTTTAATTTCATGTTTGCCTGACACCTATCAAAATTTAGACAAAAATACAACCCCGTGGAGATTAGACCCATGATGTGTTAAATGAGGCAGAATTAGCTAGAAATCTTATATCAACATGCATTTTTCTGGGATCTCTTCCTAAAATGCTGTAGATTTTGAACCTGGTAAAGATAAACTATGTATCCTGTAAAATTTAGGAAAGCGAACTTGTTTTTTTATCTACCTCCTTCATCTGTAGGGCAGGAGTATTCAAGGGAGATAATAGTGGTGTGAGGCCTTACAGGTCATGTACGCATGGTTGAATTCTTGAATTAGACCCTTATCGCGGAGGTAATTAACACCTCTGCCCCTCTAATCCTTATGAAAACACTCCAATCAGGAGCTAAGGACGTAGGCTTGTCAGTAGTTTATGCCTCAAGGCGTTATTTGGTCAGATATGTCATTAATTGACACTGGGAAATGAATGTTTTGACCCACTTTTAAGGGATAGCGGCACGGTTTTAAAGGGTCGCGGTCAGATTAAGGATCGCGGCATGTCTGTTTCAAAAGTTAAGGGATCGCGGCGCCGCTACGCCATAAATGGCTGGGGAAGGCCCTGGGTTAATATTGGTTTGATAACATTGAAAGACGGAAACCTGAAAATAAAGAGCATACAAAAAATGTCAAGATTTCTTTTTGATCAGTTCTGTCATTTAAGATTTGTCTTTTATTTTTAGGACAAAATTCTACAGAGTATGGGTAGAGGTGAACATATCCAGGTTACAAATGACGGTGCCACTATTCTGCGCTCAATCGGTGTGGATAACCCTGCCGCCAAAGTTCTCGTTGGTGAGTAGCGACTTATTTTAATTACACAGTGTATTTGACCTAGAGGCCAAACTAGGCTCGCGCTAAGCATTCATTCGCCATAGGTGAAGGAAAATGGAATTGGCGAATAAAAAACATAAAATATCGTAACAAATTCGCCAAACATCGGCAAATTCCCCGATAATTTTGTCTAATAAATCTCGAACACCGATTTCACAAATTGGTCATCACAGAGGATAATTTACATAATCCGGTTGAAAAACAACAAATAGCCGTAGCATACTTAATTAAAAGATAAAACGAAGGTTTTCATTTCAATTAAATACCGGATATAATATAGATACATACCCGTTTTGGGACATTCTAAATGGCGGCTCAAGTTGTTCTTCATTCAGCGTTTTGTACATTCTAAAATGCGGCTCCCGTTGTTCTTAGTTCGGTGAGTCTAGTAGCGGCGATAATTTAAAGAAAAATATATTAACGATAAGTTTATAAAAAAATAATTGTAATTCATTTAATAAATTGTATAAAAACTCATCTCTTATAAGCACAATGCAGCATGCATATCATATGGAGATATAGATACCCTTTAACTAAAAGAGTAAAAGAAATAAAGCATACCCTTTTCTAGTTAATGAAATGTACGCAAACACAGGATTATAAAAAATTTTTTTTTTTTTTTTGCACCTTCAGTGTTTTTTCAAAACATCTTCGTTTTAAAAGTTTGGCTGAAGTCTCTCATTTGGCTGAAGGAAATTTTAGGTCTTTAGTCAGATTGGCTGAAGGATTTAAAATCCTAGTGCTAGCTTAGCCAAAGTAATACTTTATTAAGATTTAACATTAGGTATACTTTTAATGATAAATTATACTTATGTAACGGTTTGGTTAAACCAAAATATTTTGTAAGCTTATTAATATATAGGCATTTGTGACTTCTAAATGTTGACCACTGGAGTGGATGTTTTATAATCAGTATTCAAGCAACTATCATAATTACGTCTGTTGTTGAAAGGGACATATATCCAGTTAAAGGTGCTTAACTTTAATAATATACGGGACTTTTTTCCCTGTATTTAAGGAAGGGTCCGTTAACATAATTTAGGGGAAATAATAGGTATTGGAGAAAAAATATCGGGAGAAACTTTGGGAATTTTGCATGGGTTTAAAGAAATTTGCTTTGGGTATGTGGCCAAATTCAGCACCGTGGGACACTTAGAAAATCCCTGGCAGAAAGTTAATTGAAACTCAGCTGTGCATCAAGGGAATTTCTTAATTCTGGTGTGAATGTCGTGAGATACGGATATTCCTCCAGCCCTCAACATTGCATGTTTTGAGAGACATGATTTACCAGTTGAAGAATTATACTTTACAACATCAAAACTTGAGAGAATTTTGTGCAAGATATGTAGCTTGTTTTGTGAGAGAATTGGAAGTTTGTTTTTTGTGCTGACTAGTGTTGTTACTTTGTACAGATATCTCCAAGGTGCAGGATGATGAGGTGGGGGACGGTACCACATCTGTAGTCGTACTGGCGTGTGAACTCCTCAAGGTCAGTAACACAAGCTCACACACTCTCTGTCACCCTATAAATAGTATTTATATAATCAAATTTTATGAGTCATTTTTATATTAATTTTTATCTCCATAATAAACTTGATCGCATTTGTAAAACAACAAATTATTATTTTCATTTACTTGACAATCAATGACACATATAGTTTTTTATTTGGAAAAAAACCCATCCTAAACATATATGGCTCAGAAGTAGATTCATAAACTTCTGCAGAATGACCAATAACCTTTCTCAACCAAATAAGGAACTGTTCCATATGGAATTTAAATCTTACATTGTAACATGTTGAATTCTGACTGACCTATATACAGAGTACAGCATATACTGAGCAGTAATTAATCTGTATTATACTTATCACAGGAAGCCGAGTCCCTGGTAGCCAAGAGGATTCATCCCCAGACCATCATAGGTGGGTGGAGAAAGTCTACAGATGAAGCCAGAAATGCACTCACAAACTTTGCCAGAGATAACGGGTAATATTTAAATTGAGTTTTTTTTTGGCTGTTCTTATAGCTGTTATATATTCCCGATGCCTAATTTGGGGCCGTTATTCGGCCCCATTCACGATGCCAAAAAGTATACTTTTTAGCTCTACTGATCAGAGATCAGCAGAGCTTATGCCGTGGTGCGGCGTCCGTCTGTCCGTAAACTTTTATTTGTAGCGACTTCACAGCTGAAACTACTGGATGGATATTCATGAAACTTTACAGAAATGTTGCCCATAAAGTCTAGTTGATCCTAGCAAAAATTCATGTTGATGTGAAATCCAAGATGGCCGCCAAAGCTAAAAATAGAGTTTTAAAATACAAGTTTGTAGCGACTTCTTCTTGAAACTATAAGTGATATTGATATGGGACTTTTTCTAAATTGATCAGCATGACATGATGTTGATCCTAGTCAAAAATCGTTTTGATTCGACGTTAAACATGGCTGCCAGCGGCCATCTTTGTTTACATAGAGTTATATAGTAAAAACTTGTAGCGACTACTTCTCTGAAACTACTTGGCGGATTGTCATGAAACTTTACAGGAATGTTGCTCTTGATGTCTAATTGATCCTAGAAAAATTTCAGGTCGGCCGGAAATTCAAGATGGCCGTCACAGCTAAAAATAGATTTTTAAAAAATAAGTTTGTAGCGACTACTTCTTGAAAACTATAAGTGATATTGATATGGGACTTTTTGTAAAATGATCAGCATTACATGATGTTGATCCTAGTCAAACATCGTTTTGATTCAACGTTAAACATGGCTGCCAGCGGCCATCTTTGTTTACATAGAGTTATATAGTAAAAACTTGTAGCGACTACTCCTCTGAAACTACTTGGCGGATTGTCATGAAACTTTACAGGAATGTTGCTCTTGATGTCTAATTGATCCTATCGAAATTTCAGGTCTGCCGGAAATTCAAGATGGCCGTCACAGCTAAAAATAGATTTTTAAAAAATAAGTTTGTAGCGACTACTTCTTGAAAACTATAAGTGATATTGATATGGGACTTTTTCTAAAATGATCAGCATGACATGATGTAGATCCTTGTGGAAAATTATTTTGATTCGACGTTAAACATGGCTGCCAGTGGCCATCTTTGGTTACATAGAGTTATATAGTAAAAACTTGTAGCGACTACTCCTCTGAAACTACTTGACGGATGTTCATGAAACTTCACAGGAATGTTGCTCTTGATGTCTAGTTGATCCTAGAAAAATTTCAGGTCGGCCGGAAATTCAAGATGGCTGCCACAGCTAAAAATAGATTTAAAATAAATAAGTTTGTAGCGACTACTTCTTCAAAACAATAAGAGATATTGATATGGGACTTTTTCTAAAATGATCAGTATGACATGATGTTTGTCCTTGTCGAAAATCGTTTTGATTTGACCTTAAACTTGGCTGCTGTGTTTACATAGAGTTATATAATGAAAACTTGTAGCGACTACTTCTTTGAAACTACCTGACGGATTTTCATGAACTTCACAGGAATGTTGCTCTTAATGTCTTATTGATCTTAGCAAAATTTCAGGTCGGCCGAAAATTCAAGATGGCCGCCACGGTTAAAAATAGATTTTCAAAAAACAAGTCTGTAGCGACTACTTCCTGAAATCAAAATCAATCAGTAGAGCTTCAAGGTCATTGACCTCTTGTTTACAATTATATCCAAAAAATCCACAATCTGAAAAAAAAAAAAAAAAAAAAAAAAGCAAACAGTAAGGATTAATATAAGTCTTAATATAAGCTGGTGTCAAAACTAGTCTGTATTTACCAAAAACAAAACTTAAAACCAAGGGATATTAAACTGTGAAAATAGTGAAAATAAAAGTGAAAAAAGTTTTTTTCTTTTGTTATAATATTTCACAGTTTTCACAATTTCTAGAAAAATGCCGCTATATTTCACAATGGCACAGGCAGGCACAGGCTGCATTCACAAAACACATAAAAAAAACTGCATTAGTGTCACAAGTACTGAGAACGAAACACTTCTACATGTTGACCTAAAGTGTACTGGTAACAGTATTAAAGATAAAATAGTTAAATGTATGCTTTGCCATTTCTTCGGTGGTTCTACCCAGGTGCCCGCCCGTGCATGAAAATTGTCCGGAGGAGCACCTGGGGTCTTCCTCCTCCCGTGGAAGCTGGAAAGTCGCCATATGACCTTAGCTGTTGGTGCGACTATAAAATCCATTTCAATTCAATTGCCATTTCTTCCCCCAATTTTATATAAAAAAAAATGGTGTTAAAATTCCCAGTCGTTACGGTATGGTTTATGTTCCCTAAGTATAGAAAAAATACTAAAATTATCTACTGTTAGCAAGATTTACTAAGAGATACTAAATGCACAATAAATGTTTTTTGGCCGGTATTATAAGTGGCCTATCTCAAGTTTTGAGCGAAGATTTTCCATTTTACAATCACAAATTGCGTGACATCACAATAGACGATGCATTTTAATAGGCTTCATTAAGACAACAGTGGTGTTAATGTTGATTTTAATTCAGAATTTATATAAAAAATATAAAAGTGAAATGAAAATTTAAATAAAAAATGAATTTTGCTTTACACTACCGTAATGTTTTTCGTATCGCAATGAAAGATCAGCATGTTGAATTTAAACAGTCTTCAGTATATATTATTACCTTCTCCTGCCTACACTTGCAAGAAACAAAAAAAAGGAAATATAGTATTTCAGTCCGAATTCATTGACAATAAACCTCAACCAAGCTTACTTTTGTCTTACAGTTCCGATCCAGTCAAGTTTAAGGCAGACCTGATGAACATTGCGAAAACAACCATCAGCTCGAAGATTCTCACACAGTATAAAGACATGTTTGCAGAGTTGGCCGTTAGCGCGGTACTTAGGCTGAAGGTAAGCGTGGATTCTGTCACAGCTTGAAATGAGAGTATATGTTTGAAATCGTAACATGGATAATTTATTTTGAAAGTCATCTTTGTACTTTTAACTTATACAGTCTGCATACTTTAAAACAATAGTACACAACGGTTATATAAATACGATGATACACCTAAAACGCGTAAATATACCTGAAATATCAATTTAAAACTCATCGTACAGTTTTAAGCTCTACTGATCAGAAATCAGCAGGGCTTATGCCGTGGTGCGTGTCCGTTGTCCGTTGTCCGTCCGTCGGTAAACTTTTTTTGTAGCGACTACTCCTCTGAAACAACTGAATGGATTTTCATGAAACTTTACAGAAATGTTGCCCATGAAGTCTAGTTGATCCTTGCAAAAATTCATGTTGATGTGAAATCCAAGATGGCCACCAAAATCTAAAAATAGATTTTTAAAAAACAAGTTTGTAGCGACTACTTCTTGAAAACTCTTTAAGTGATATTGATATGGGACTTTTTCTAAAATGATCAGCATGACATGATGTTGGTCCTTGTCGAAAATCGTTTTGATTCGACGTTAAACATGGCTGCCAGCGGCCATCTTTGTTTACATAGAGTTATTTAGTAAAAACTTGTAGCGACTTCTCCTCTGAAACTACTGGACGGATTTCCATGAAACTTCACAGGAATGTTGCTCTTGATGTCTTAATAATCCTAGCAACATTTCAGGTTGGTCGGAAATTCAAGATGGCTGCCATAGCTAAAAAAAGATTTTCAAAAAACAAGTTTGTAGCGAGTACTTCTTGAAAACTATAAGTGATATTGATATAGGACTTTTTCTAAAATGATCAGTATGGAATGATGTTGATCCTCGTCGAAAATTATTTGATGCGACTTTAAACATGGCCGCCAGCGGCCATCTTTGTTTACATAGAGTTATATAATGAAAACTTGTAGCGACTACTCCTCTGAAACTACTTGACGGATTTTCATGAAACTTACAGGAATGTTGCTCTTGCTCTTGATGTCTAATTGATCGTAGCAAAATTTCAGGTCGGCCAAAAATTCAAGATGGCCACCACGGCTAAAAATAGATTTTCAAGAAATAAGTTCGTAGCGACTACTTCTTGAAAACTATAAGTGATATTGATATGGGACTTTTTTTAAAATGATCAGTATGACATGGTGTTGATCCTGTCAAAATAATTTTGATTTGAAGTTAAACATGGCCGCCAGCGGCCATCTTTGTTTACATAGAGTTATATAATGAAAACTTGTAGCAGCTACTCCTCTGAAACTACTTGACAGATTTTCATGAAACTTCACAGGAATGCTGATCTAGCTATCAAAAACCTATCAGTAGAGCTTCAAGGTCATTGACCTCTTGTTTATTGACGGGTGGGGGTGGGGATTTTCAGAATATTTGTGGGGAATAGTATACTCCACGGCAGGAGGAATGAATTTCAGCCCCAAAAAGCGTGAATCGCGGGGCCTGGACTACCAGGGAAAGCATTACCATTTAGTAGCAACATTGTGTATTTTCTTACATCACTAACCTTTCACTATCTTTTGCAGGGCAGTGGTAATCTAGATGCCATACAAATAATTAAGAAATTGGGAGGCGGATTAAAGGACTCGTATCTGGATGAAGGTTTGTAAAGAAGTTTATACATTTAATAAAATATGGTTTAACAGTACAAAAGGGTTCAGTATTCTTCAAATTAAAGGAGTTTCTTTTTTCATTCCATCTACTATAATACAGGGTGAGGATCACATGGTTTCAAAATGTCTTGCTTCAAGCTAGTTTTCTTTTCATGTACGCATTTTCATGCAATATAGCGCAAAGAGGGTGGATTTTCCAATTCTTTATTTCATAGGAAAGTTTATGGGTAAACATTCTTAACATCCGCCCATTTTAAATTTTTCACGAGACAAACTCAGAACAACCAGAAATTGGAATATACGAACAATTTGAAAAATTTATGATTCATTCCAAAGTTTATATGTTTATATTGACAAAATCTGGGCCTCATTCAAAACCAGATAGTAGATGTTAACTGTACCATTGAGTGGTTATGTTGACATTATATACTTAAATGTGTTGTTCAAGTGAATGTTCCTCTTCTTGGCTTATCTACTTGTTGCACACCTGTATTATTTTCACGTTACAGGATTTCTACTGGATAAAAAGATAGGAGTTAACCAGCCCAAGAGAATAGAGAAGGCAAAGATTCTTATAGCTAATACTTCCATGGACTCCGATAAAATAAAGGTGAGTGTCTAAATGCATAAAAACTTTAAAAGAAAATCAGAATCACTTAGGGCTGTTAATTGAAACATGGATGGCGGGAGGTGTAAAGTACTGGTGCTACCCAGGAAAAAGGAAAAATGGGTGGTCTGCCTCCACCACACAAAATCTACCGTCATATGTAACCTTGCATGTGTTGAAAATGACGTAAACCGCTATACAAACAAACAAACCATTAAAACACGTGGGACCCCAGGAGGGCAATTTAATAACAATAATATTATATGGGTGAACCCCATTTTCTGACATTTGGTTTTTAGCTCTACTGATCAGAGATCAGCAGAGCTTATGCCGTGGTGCGGCGTCTGTCTGTCTGTCTGTCCGTAAACTTTTTTTTGTAGCGACTTCTCCTCTGAAACTACTGAATGGATTTTCATGAAACTTTACAGAAATGTTGCCCATGAAGTCCAGTTGATCCTAGCAAAAATTCATGTTGATGTGAAATCCAAGATGGCCACCAGATCTAAAAATAGGTTTTTAAAAAACAAGTTTGTAGCGACTTCTTCATGAAACTATAAGTGATATTGATATGGGACTTTTTCTAAAATGATCAGCATGACATGATGTTGGTCCTTGTCGAAAATCGTTTTGATTCGACATTAAACATGGCTGCCAGCGGCCATATTTGTTTACATAGAGTTATATAATGAAAACTTGTAGCGACTACTCCTCTGAAACTACTTGACGGATTTTCATGAAACTTCACAGGAATGTTGCTCTAGATGTCTAATTGATCCTAGCAAAATTTCAGGTCGGCCGGAAATTCAAGATGGCCGCCACGGCTAAAAATAAATTTTCAAAATACAAGTTTGTAGCGACTACTTCTTGAAAACTATAAGTGATATTGATATGGGACTTTTTCTAAAATGATCAGCATGACATGATGTTGGTCCTTGTCAAAAATCGTTTTGATTCAACGTTAAACATGGCTGCCAGCGGCCATCTTTGTTTACATACAGTTATATAGTAAAAACTTGTAGCGACTACTCCTTTGAAACTACTTGACAGATTTTCATGAAACTTTACTGGAATGTTGCTCTTAATGTCTAATTGATCCTAGCAAAATTTCAGATCGGCCAGAAATTCAAGATGGCCGCCACAGCTAAAAATAGATTTTTTTAAAAAGAAGTTTGTAGCGACTACGTCTTGAAAACTATAAGTGATATTGATATGGGACTTTATGGAAAATGATCAGCATGACATGATGGTTATCAGAGTCAAACATTATTTTGATTTGACGTTAAACATGGCTGCCAGTGGCCATCTTTGTTTACATAGAGTTATATGATGAAAACTTGTAGCGACTACTCCTCTGAAACTACTTGACGGATTTTCATGAAACTTCACAGGAATGTTGCTCTTGATGTCTAATTGATCCTAGTAAAATTTCAGGTCGCCCGGAAATTCAAGATGGCTGCAATGGCTAAAAATAGATTTTCAAAATACAAGTTTGTAGCGACTACTACTTGAAAACTATAAGTGATATTGATATTGGACTTTTTGTAAAATGATCAGCATGACATGAAGTTGGTCCTTGTCAAAAATTGTTTTGATTCAACGTTAAACATGGCTGCCAGCGGCCATCTTTGTTTACATACAGTTATATAGTAAAAACTTGTAGCGACTAATCCTTTGAAACTACTTGGCAGATTTTCATGAAACTTTACAGGAATGTTGCTCTTAATGTTTAATTGATCCTAGCAAAATTTCAGATTGGCCAGAAATTCAAGATGGGACTTTTTGTAAAATGATCAGCATGACATGATGGTTATCAGAGTCAAACATTATTTTGATTCGACGTTAAACATGGCTGTCAGCGGCCATCTTTGTTTACATAGAGTTATATGATGAAAACTTGTAGCGACTATTCCTGTGAAACTACTTGACGGATTTTCATGAAACTTCACAGGAATGTTGCTCTTGATGTCTAATTGATCCTAGCAAAATTTCAGGTCGGCCGGAAATTCAAGATGGCCGCCACGGCTAAAAATAATTTTTCAAAAAACAAGTCTGTAGCGACTACTTCCTGAAATCAAAATCAATCAGTAGAGCTTCAAGGTCATTGACCTCTTGTTAAAGTTTGTATATTTGGGTGGGTTTACAATTTTAAGTGCCTTCCTGGGGTCCCATTTATGTTTTAATGGAATAGCCCTTATGGGTAATGACGTTGTATACGTCATAAATTCTGCTGTTTATTTTTAGTGTATTTAAAAGACAATATTGATAAAATGTTACAGATATTCGGTTCCAAAGTAAAAGTGGATGCCATCTCAAAGGTCGCCGAGTTAGAGCTTGCAGAAAAAGAGAAGATGAAGGATAAAGTGGCCAAAATTCTCAAACACGGCTGTAATGTGTTTATTAACAGGTGAAGTATTGTTCAAACTGCAGACACCAAATTTGTGTTCATTTCATTGAAAGTTAATTGCTGAATTGTTTTCTAAATTCTATTATTTTCTTCTTTTTTTTCTATAAACATGAGTTTGATGTTTGAAAGAGTTCATACATCCTATTTATTTTATGCCCCCGTCATATTTGGAGGTCAAAGATCAAATGAGTCCAAATTTTTGGGAGCATTTGCCAGTTATGATATTAAACAGTTTTACATTAAGTAGAGCAAAACATCCAGGGCTTTTTTTCCTTCCAAAAAAAAATAAAATAAAGGACTAGGTATGATAATGGATAAAATTGGCCCCCAATATTGAAAGTTTTAATGCACAAGTTTTGAACATCTAATTTAGCTATAAATGAACTGAATCAATATTAAAACTCATTACAAGTACATTTGAAGGCTCTAAATGAATTTAAGAGCCCCACAAACGAGGCCTTTTCTTTCAAAAAATGACATTTTTGTTCATTTTCAGCAGTTTTCGATCAGTTTTTGGTCTTGGAAATACAGAGCGCACCCTCGAGCACAGCTGATTTTTTGTTGAAACAGGTACTTGATAGGGATGCATCATCAGCCAAAAAACTGTGTGCTCAGAGGTGCGCTCTATATTTTTAGGATCAAAATCTTGCCCAGAAAGGTCCAAAATCTACAAAATATAACAAAATTACCAAATATACCGTTTTTTGAGACCTTATTTAATCTTCTAGATAAATAAAATAAATAAAAATATATTTTGAAGATAGAATATGATCAATTTACTTCAATATGCACAACAGATATGTAAATATTATTTTTTGCATTTTGAATATATTGGGCCAAAATACCACCTTATCATACCTTGTCCTTTACTTAACATTATATCCTCCTGTATCTTTCTCAACATTATTATGTTTGGGAATTATGTTATTTGCAGAAGACAATGTATCTAAACTGTACCTCTTTTGCATATTTGCACACCAAAATCTTCATTTTCTGCCTAATACACTGTTCCCCCTATATCTCGAAATCGGCATATTTTTCCCCCTTTATCTCAAAAATCGCATCTCTTTTTCCCCTATTTAAGGGCCTGGGCCTCTTTCCCTATTTCCAAAAAAAAAGCCCTGACATCTATTTTTGATGGAGTCTTAAATATTTCAAGAAGTGTTCACACTCAGAAAATTTGCTCCATTGATTATATGTAGTCATCTATGCATAACTGTTGTTTTGTTTTTGCAGACAATTAATCTATAACTACCCAGAACAGCTGTTTTCCGATGCTGGAGTAATGGCCATAGAGCATGCTGACTTTGAAGGTGTCGAGAGATTGGCACTTGTCACAGGTGAGATTTCATATATCTTGTTCAAACCGAACGTTACTGAGGTATCCTTACCTGAAGGGACACCGCAATCTTGCAGTTTTTATCAAGCATTAAAGCATCTCGTTTTATTAATCCAGTATCATATGGACTTAAACCTGCTTGCATATAATAAAATAAAACTGGGAGTTCTAATTTGTTTCTTATTCTACCATAAGTTTAAAAATATACCGAGAGAAAAAAGTTTTTTAGATGAAATAATACTGTATAAGATATACTGACATTTTGGGACTTTACGGGCTTGATCCCTACGTTCATTTATTCGTTATGCCATTAAGATGTTCGACTGTTATTGATGTGTGTTTAATAAAATATTGTGTCTATGGCAGTAGTTTCTTGATTTTACAACCAAACATGTATTATTTCCAGGGTGCAACAAAAACTTGCTAAACTTTTTTCCCTCTGTATATTGGTGGTGCAATATAATCACCAGTTACTAATATGTAAATACAATTTGCTTCATCCTTTAATTAATATTAATGATTGAACAAATGCAAACTATGTGAAAAACTAACAAGATGCTGCAAATTTTTAAAAAAATCAAGATTGCCGTGTGTCCCTTTAATGTAGTGGTCTTTTGTGTAGCACTTTGTTTTTCATGCATATCAACATCTACCTTTAAGGTTGAACTCCCACTTTCAAATTGTCTAACAAGACACTTAAACCCTTAACTCGCTAAGCACGATTAGATTAGCCTTTGCATCCATTGAAAACCCAGATCAGCCTGCGAGTTACCCGCAGGCTGATCAGGGTTTATAATGTCTGGCTGCTGATCAGTCATTTTCCCCAAAACATTCCTTCGTCACATAAATGGAATGGTCTTAATTCAAAGAAAGAACGGTCCGTTATATATATGTAGAGGGTTCCGGGTTAAACTTCGTTCTTCTTGATGTCTTATTGTAGCAGTTTAATTAGCTGTTGGTTGAAAATCTGTAGAAATGTAGTTACGAACATGTCTTAGATTTTGTTCATAGCTTATGTATGTTGATCCTTCTTTACTGTATGAACAATGGTAGTTAAACTTCATGTTAAAAAGATTCTGTCTGGACATTATTATAGGAAAGTATGTGTTTGTCTGAATAGCGAATATTGCAGTGAGAAAGGTCCATCATCAAGGATTAGTATGTCATGAAATCCATATATTATTAAATAGCCGTACAAAAAGTCGACAAGAATTGCATATAATTACTCCTTTTTAAAATTTATACCATGATCTACTAGTATATTATTTATTACATGCTGTTTCAGGCAGTGAAATCTTCTCGACATTTGACAATCCAGAAGGCTGCAGGCTCGGAGAGTGTGATCTGATCGAGGAGATTATGATTGGAGAGGACAAACTTCTTAAATTCTCAGGTAAAAAATAACGTGTTATTCTTACACTGCCACGCATAACTGCGTTACAGTAATATTACATGACTTGGTTTCTTAAGAAAGGTGCTTTGACAGTATGACCATTTAATAAGAAAATGCTTATATCTTTTTAAGTTATTAAATTGACACAAGAGTTTAAAGAATTCCATATTAACATTTTAACCAGGTCATTCAGACTAGTGTATTTGATTTTGGCTTCATGTTGTTCTTTATTGTGGATTCAAGCCCTGGCAAACACTGCTGTGTCTATTTTCTTTCACACCCACATTATCACAAATTGACGAGAGAAGGACTGTGTTTCAGGTGTCAAGTTGGGTGAGGCATGTACTGTGGTGTTACGCGGGGCTACCAAACAGATCCTCGACGAAGCTGAGCGCTCCCTACATGATGCCCTCTGTGTACTCACACAGACAGTGAAGGAAACAAAGACCGTATACGGGGGAGGCAGTGCAGAGATGTTGATGGCTGATGCTGTATCCAAGCTGGCAGCCAAGACACCCGGCAAAGAGGCTGTTGCCATGGAGTCATTTGCCAAGGCACTCAGAACTGTAGGTTGAAGGGGCTGAAAGTGGTTTTTGTAGGAAATATTGAAATATTTTTAACTTCATATTGCCTTTTCGAAGAAAATTAGAAACTTCGGTATTGCTTTTCCGACAAAGTGATGGCGTCGGCGTTGAAGATCTGTGTTTAGTTCAGCTATCTGAGTAATATTCTGTACAGTGATTCTATGTCAATAGGTTTTAAATTTGAAACATTCTTGCAACCATATTTATTTATTGCTGGGTGCTCCAGCATGAATTTGAATATTATTGAAATAAGTATTTTAAACTTCTTTTATCAATGCTGTGTTGTGTTAACAGTATGTGTTTGCTGTACTATAAATACGCTTAGTACCACACATTTAAAATGCCTAATAATTTATTAACAAGAGGCCCAAGAGGGCCTGTGAACGCTCTACTGGCTGTTATACCATTGATGAATCGAGTCGTACTACATGGTGTCTAGAGTGTACACAAGGTTTTTCAAGTATTTGACCTAGTGACCTAGTTTTTGACCCCATGGGACCCATTTTTGAACTTGACCAAAATATAATTAAGACAACATTTCGACAAAGTTTCATCAATATCGGGTCAGAAATATGGCCTCTAGAGTGTACACAAGGTTTTTCAAGTATTTGACCTAGTGACCTAGTTTTTGACCCTGTGTGACCCATTTTCGAACTTTAGCAAGCTATAATTGAGACAAATATTCTGACAAAATTGCATCAAGATCGGGTCAAAAATATGGCCTCTAGAGTGTACACACGGTTTTTCCAAAGTTTGACCTAGTGACCTAGTTTTTAACACCATGTGACCCATTTTTGAACTTGACCAAGATATAATTAAGGCAAACATTTTGACAAAGTTTCATCAAGATTGGGTCAGAAATACGGCTTCTAGAGTTTACACAAGGTTTTTCAAGTATTTGACCTAGTGACCTAGTTTTTAACCCCATGTGACCCATTTTCAAACTTGACCAAGATATAATTAAGACAAACATTCTGACAAAGTTGCATCAAGCTCGGGTCAAAAATATGGCCTCTAGAGTGTACACAAGGTTTTTCCAATATTTGACCTAGTGGCCTAGTTTTTAACTTCATGTGACCCATTTCCGAACTTGATCAAGATATAATTAAGATAAACAATTTGACAAAATTTCATCAAGATTGGATAACAAATATGACCTCTAGAGTGTACACAAATTTTTTCAAGTATTTGACCTAGTGACCTAGTTTTTGACCCCACATGACCCATTTTTAAACTTGACCGAGATTTCATTGAAACAAACATTCTGACAAAGTTTCATCAAGATAGGGTAAAAAATATGGCCTCTAGAGTGTACACACGTTTTTTCCAAAGTTTGACCTAGTGACATAGTTTTTAAACCATGTGACCCATTTTTGAACTTGACCAAGATATAATTAAGACAAACATTTTGACAAAGTTTCATCAAAATTGGGTCAGAAATACGGCTTCTAGAGTGTACACAAGGTTTTTCAAGTATTTGACCTAGTGACCTAGTTTTTAACCCCATATGACCCATTTTCAAACTTGACTAAGATATAATTAAGACAAACATTCTGACAAAGTTGCATCAAGCTCGGGTCAAAAATATGGCCTCTAGAGTGTACACAAGGTTTTTCCAATATTTGACCTAGTGGCCTAGTTTTTAACTTCATGTGACCCATTTCCGAACTTGATCAAGATATAATTAAGATAAACAATTTGACAAAATTTCATCAAGATTTGATAACAAATATGACCTCTAGAGTGTACACAAATTTTTTCAAGTATTTGACCTAGTGACCTAGTTTTTGACCCCACATGACCCATTTTTAAACTTGACCGAGATTTCATTGAAACAAACATTCTGACAAAGTTTCATCAAGATAGGGTCAAAAATATGGCCTCTAGAGTGTACACACGTTTTTTCCAAAGTTTGACCTAGTGACCTAGTTTTTAAACCATGTGACCCATTTTTGAACTTGACCAAGATATAATTAAGACAAACATTTTGACAAAGTTTCATCAAAATTGGGTCAGAAATACGGCTTCTAGAGTGTACACAAGGTTTTTCAAGTATTTGACCTAGTGACCTAGTTTTTAACCCCATATGACCCATTTTCAAACTTGACCAAGATATAATTAAGACAAACACTCTGACAAAGTTGCATCAAGCTCGGGTCAAAAATATGGCCTCTAGAGTGTACACAAGGTTTTTCTAATATTTGACCTAGTGACCTAGTTTTTGACCCCACATGACCCATTTTCGAACTTGACCGAGATTTCATTGAGACAAACATTCTGACAAAGTTTCATCATGATTGCATCAGAAATGTGGCCTCTAGAGTGTACACAAGCAAAAGTTAACGGACGGACGGACGACGGAAGACGGACAACACACCATCCCATAAGCTCTGCTGGCCCTTGGCCAGTAGAGCTAAAAACGAGAAAGCACTTCCATGAGTAAAGGTAAAGACGCTGCATTTGAAATTGTCTCCTACCACTGCGGGTTCGAATCCCAGTGGGAGCTCGACTTGTGAGAAATTATTGGGTCTTATGGATGGTGGGCGATATACAGTACTGGTTCTACCCAGGAAAAATGTGTGGTCTGCTTCCCATCACTAAAAATCGACCTTCATATATAACCTAAAATGTGCTAAAAATGACTTGAAACATTTAACTTAAAGCAAAAAGAATTGAATGAACAGATGAGTAGTGAGTGGATGCAGTGCAGTTGATTATAATATTATGCGGATATCTTGAGTAAAATGGCTACTCTGTTGTTCTATTACAGCTACCGTCCATTATGGCTGATAACGCAGGTTATGATAGCTCACAGCTGGTGTCCGAACTCAGGGCCATCCATACAGAGGGGAAACAATCATGGGGAATTAGTAAGTCCTTTATACCGAGATATGTGTTCTCCTGTGTGTAGATGTAGAAGTGCTATTCCATTAAAACAACGATAAAAGTGCTATTCCATTAAAACATACATGGGACCCAAGGAAGGCACTTTTGAAATTGAACACCCACCCACAGAGTTTTAACAACCCAAATAAGGTTTATTAAATTGCCTAACTGTGTTCCTGAGTATGTTTTAATGAAATGGCCGTCGTATGGTTGCTGTTATTTTCCATTTAAAATGTTGTGTTCTGTATTCTGACAGTTGCTATATTTCTTACACAATGCATCTTAAAGGTACACATGGCAATCTGGAAGTATTTTATATCAACCATTAAAACAACTTTTTAAAATCTAGTATTATTTTAACTTTTTGCATGTAATTAAATAGTTCATTTTGGCTTCAATTATTTAAACATACATTTAAATTTATTATTGGTGCAATTCATAACTTTCACATCCGGTCAACTTCCGGCAGGTTGAGATATTCAGTAGGTGAAAATAAAGGGGTTTTCTCGGACTATTCTCAATCTCTATATGAAAAATGAAAATATTAGACCATGATTTAAATTAAATGTATCCATATCGGTGTTTTAAAATCAGACAACACAAATGAAGATACATAGATGTTTACCAAAAATAAAGCTTTTAACAATTATCACTACAAACTACTTTTATAAAGGGTTAAAGTCAGTTGAGCACCAACGATAAACACCGAGTTTACCCCCTACCAGAATGTGCAGGTCTTTTATTCTATTGATCACTGATTGGTCAAATTATTTTGATGATGTCATGTGAAAGTTATGAAAAACAATTTGCTTTGAACTATTAATATAATTATTAAGTTTAAACATTATCAGGATTGCCATTGTGTCACTTTAAATAAAAGAAAACTGTTTTAGTGATTGAATAAACACGTTTTACTATGCCTTCAATAAAACTGGTTATGTGTACTTGAACGATACTACTGCATCATAAATATTCTGAAATATTATCTGCTACTAGACAGAAACAAAGGTAGGCATGAATTCATTTTAACTAGAACAATTTTTTTCATTTTGTAAGAGGGCTGTCTGCTTTGAAGTTACGGCAAAATTGCCGATTATATGGTAATAACCACTCCATCTTTGATTATCCTCACGGAAGGAAGTTCTTGTAGGGTCATGCACAGTTTTTCTGTCGCCACGTTACCATAATATTGTCACGGCTTAATGTCGCCTTTTGCTGTATATATAGCATATTGTTATATTTCTATAATTTGTTTCCATGGAAATTGTCATTTTGGGGGTCATATGCAAATGAGGTACTTCCACGGGTTGTACTTCACTTTGAGAATATCTTTGAATCCTTTCTTTATATCTTAATGAAACTTGCTACACATATGTCTTGTCTTTTGGTGCATTCTGATGTATAACTTAATATCACTAATTTCTGACAGTATTTCCATGGAAACAAGATTTAGTACACATACCAAGCTAGTTTTCTTGTGGTGCTCTTTGATATAACTTTCTACTTGGATTGTTTGCTTTAGATTTAGTGATTTCCTTAAGCTCACCTTCAAAGTGTGTAATGTTTGTAGTATTTTGTGCACTTAAATAGAATCATTAACCCATATAGATTTTGAGTTTTCTGCTTCAACAACTACTTGAACCTACCGACTAACACCATTTCAATCAGAGGCGCCATAGTGGCAGATGGGTTAAACATCAAGGAGTTGTACATGTCCAGGAAACTTTTAAAAGCACTGTTAAATGTTCGACTGACCACTAGCTTATGTGATGGCAACTTGTCCGGCGAACATGTCTCCGCAACTTGCATATTGGCTTTTCTTAAACGGGGTTATTAAAGGAAAAGTTACTTGTCTTGAAACTCAGTGGCACTGATGATGCTTGAACCCAGATCCTGCGATTCCAAGTCCTCTGTACTATCCAATAAGCCACGCCAGTCTTATAACTACAAGACTTAGAGCTAGAGGTTTAAAGTTTTACATGTTTGCTGATGGTCCTCTACCAAGAACAGTTGACCCTGTGTGTGTGTAGGTTGGGGCATCATTTTGGACACAAAGTAAATGAAGCGTCTGCATCAGTTGAGGGAAATACACACAAAAATTCTTCTCTGATGCTGCATATCAGATGATAGTTATGTCGCATCAGATTGACTGAATACAAACAGTACCACACTATAGCTATTGTTATAAGAGCCTTGTTAGCCAGTAGAGCATCTACAGGTCTTCTGGCATGGCGCAGTCGGTAGCGCGGCGGATTTGTAACCAGAGGCCACGGGTTTAATTCTCCGTGGTGCCTCTGAGTTCCGTCGGTGTGTTCTTGGGCAAGACACTTTCCCTTAGCCTCGTCCGTCGGATGGGGACGTAAGCCGGGCGATCCCATGTGTCGGTCTATCCTACATGCACGTTAAAGAACCATAGGAATCTATTCGATAATAAGAGTAGGGCAGGTTCCCGGATTCCTATGTATCCTTCCCCTCTCTCTGGGGCGGCTCTAAATAACCTGTACTGTGTTGATGAGCCGTTAAACAACATTCAATTCAATTCAAATTGTTAACAGTGCTTTTAAATTTTACTGGACTCGTGTTCATTCCCGATCTTTGACCTATCGAAACCTCCATAACCATTTACCATACCGTCATATTCTCATCATCATCTTCCCTTCTTCCCTAGACATGGACGAGGGTGCTGTAGGGGACATGGAACTATTAGGCATCACCGAGTCGTTCCAGGTGAAACGCCAGGTCCTTATGAGTGCCAGCGAGGCTGCAGAAATGATACTTCGTGTGGACAATATCATTAAAGCTGCACCCAGACAGAGACCTCAAGATGACCGTTGCCATTAAACTAGGATATCTGATATCTACAACTTCATTAATAATAACTAATAAATTTCATCACAAGCGTGATTAAATGACTTTCAATGTTTGATAAATGAATTGAAAAAACACTTATTATTAAACATACATGACTTGTACTTAAACTGTAACATGCTTGTGAACTTGCAGACATGGATATAGGAGAGGTTGCAGATATGGAGAAACTGGGCATCACCGAGTCTTTTCAAGTGAAGCGACAGGTCCTCATGAGTGGTACGGAAGCCGCGGAAATGATCTTGCGTGTTGATAATATTATCAAAAGCGCACCACGACAGAGACCCCAAGACAATCGAGGACATTAAATATTTAGGAATTGATTTAATAATAAGTAATACATTTTTTATATGAGTTTGAAAGCCTGTATAAGTTAAATTTTGTGCAAACAATGGATCATAATCTTGGTGGAATAACTCAATAAGTGTGTTACAGGGCTCGATGCAACACTTGTATCTTCTTCATCACTTACATGTAGTTGCATCAGTGTTGCATTGATCCCTGGATTTATGTCGAACGCACTTGCTGCATTGTTGCACCAACATGTGGACACTGCCACAGTCGTTCTGCTATTTTACAAACAGTAGTAGATACTGTTATAAAGAAATTCTGTGCCAGTAATAAACAAAAAACCAAAGCATTTTGCAAGGGATACATTGGACTCTTTATTTCATTGAAAGCAAACAAAAATGAAAAATCTTTTGTATTTAGTGTTTAATAGACATTTTGTGATGATCTTTTGAGATCTTGTTATTCATGTATTTTGCAAGTAACAGTGAGGTTTGTCTTGCTACACCTTTACGACGTCGCACCTTTACGACGTCATTACACAGGGATAGAATGGGCATTAGAACAAGTTCTTACACAAATCCTTGATAGTGACCGTCCCATATAGGGGAGACTATCCCTGAAGGGGAGACCAACTCATAAAGAATATTAACAAAGCTGACCTGTTGGTTGTGATGTTAAGATGTGTTCTAAAGTTTTCTAACTGAATCCATTACATAAATATGTATGTGGTACATAAGACGGCAGACTTGTTCCATTCATGCTAGAAGGTGACCAGTGCATATAAAGTACATATTGTCGTGTCTCCTTTTAGCTCTAAGGGGCAATTTATAATGTGGTAGGTTGCATTACTTATTCATGTGTGCTTGTTAATGACAAAGAAATCCTGTAACTTATGACAGATGTGTTCACTCATTTGAAGTTTATCTGAATACTGGACAAAATGTGCTTTCCAAGTTATTTATTCATTTTTTTGCATCATTGAAACATGTTTTTTGTATTTAACAAACTTTTTTTATAATAAATTTGAACAAAGTGTTGTTGTTGTTCTTGTTTAATACCAACTTGTTACTGTTGGCTTGTACTATTTTTGTGTTGCATGGCAGACGCTTGGAAATCACTGTCGGTCGTATGTCATTCGTTGTCAGTCGCACTTGAACCCGAAACCTAACCTTGGCCGTAACCTGAAAAGTATTTGACATCTGTTCATAAAACATTTTCCCTAAGCCTTGTCCGTCGGATGGGGACGTAAACCGGGCGGTCCCATGTATCGCTCCATCCTCCGAGCACGTTAAAGAACCATAGGAATCTAGGTTCCCGGATTCCTATGTATCCTTTCCCTTTCTCTGGGGCGGCTCTAAATAACATATACTGTGTTGAGCTGTTGAACAACTTTCAATTCATAAAACTTCACACATCATCTTACTTCAAGGAATGTTGTTAAACATGTCCAGTAACTGACTCATTTTGGCAGAGTTACGTCCATTTCCATAAAACTACAAACTGCAACCTCCAAGCTCATAACTTGAAAATTATTTGACTTGTATTCATGAAACTTCACACGTGTGTTCAGGTTGCCAAAGGAAATGTCATTATACATGCCCAATAACTCTTATTTTGGCAGAGTTAGTGCCCCTTTTCATAAAACAACCTGGCTCATAACTTGGCAAGGTATTGACCTATGGTCATGAAACTCTGTACAGTTCCGCCTTTTCAGTTATCCGATGCTGAGCCACTTTAACAATTTCAACAAAAATCTACTCCATAATTCACGAAGGATTGTACCTATTACCTTCAAACTTGATAGTTGGATTGTACTGAAATAAACACACGGAAGGCAACACACGTGTTCTGTGGAACACCCTTCTAGTTAGAACATTTGAAACGGAAACTTCTTATTCAACTTATGTTTTACGATATGAACACGTTTAAGGACATCAAGCGGGCTAGGAGGCCTTGGCTTTAGAGCTGCAGATCTGTGCCCGGCGGGGTTCACTCCTTGTGGCTATATTTTTGATGGGATACTTCATCTCGTCTCTCTAGAAACTTGGAAACTTGGCTCCATCGTAAATGGTGTATCTACTATAATTTTAAGCAACTCTGCAGGTAAAAAGGTTCTAGGCCCATTCTCCATAAGCCTGGCACATTCATTCCTGTTAGGCGCCATATAACCTGTGTTGGTGCGTCGAAAACTCAATTCAGTTAGGTTGCTGTACCTATATATTAATACACGTAATATTTGTTAACGAGTTGAAATAGTTAAAATATACTAAATCAGCCAATTAGTAATATGCAAAAACAATTTTGCTTGAACTTTTCATTTAGGTACATTCAAGTTGTGTAGAAGAACTGTGTGTCCCTTTAAATGGGGTGTGGCTAAAACGCAGACGCTTTCTGCAGACAAGTTAAACATATAGGGAAAACGCAGACAATATGATTATATAGTGTTATTGGAAAACGCAGACAATATGGCTATATAGTGTTTTGGATTGACACTGAGGTGTTAAGTGGCCATTGTAATAATTGTAAATAAAAGTTAATTTATCAACATCTTTAATTCAAATTGTTATACAATTAATACTGTTAATTTAAACTTGTTTATTACTTAAATGAAATTGATAAGTTACTGTAGATTTATGTACCTTATTTTATGAACTGATAATGATTAGTTTTTTTATTTAGTTTTTTTCAGATTATTTGTTAAAACATGAAAATAAAGAAAACACAGACTTAAATGTATAAAATAAGGTTTATAATGTTCATGATATAAATTGCCTCTCATTCAGTAACTTTTAAAGCCTGGTAATAAATCGCCAACCTGTGTAAAGAGAAGCAATCAACAACAAAGTAATTTTTATAAATTTAATTGATATTTTATCAAGATCGTAACAGGAAAATGTCATTAAAACTTGCATACGCAAGTATATAACCAATATATTTTATAAATAACATCACAGATAATGAATAATATATACACATATCAGAACATTTCATTATACAATATGAGTTCATTACATTACTGATGAGTAATGCATTACAGTGAACAGTCTAACACAGGCCACATGTAAAATCTTTGTCTGCTGTTGCTATGTCAGCTGGCGCATTGATACAGAAAATATGAAACCATTCTTCACATTTACTGCATTGAACCATATTGTCCAGACATTCTGGTAAGTTACAAAAACAGAAATGTTCAATATTAATTTCTGTACTGTGCCTCTGTCTTCTCATACTTATGGTTTTGTTTGTTAACGGAAACTCAGAAATTTCTTTTTTCTCGAAACAATTTAAAAGATGTGATCTTAACTTTGTCGGATCAAAAATCAAATCAAAGCACAGTTTTTTTCTTAAGCAATATGATGTCGCGAAGGCAATAGCAAACAGTCCACATTCTACTGAGTTATTTTGTTTCATTACGGATGGTACTTGAATTGTTATAGACTTTTTGTCTTTGCCATATATTAATGACAATTGGATTTTGAGACCATTTGGAATAATACGCTCACTTGGTCTTTCATTACCTAAACTGTCTAACAGATATATTTTGTTATCATGAAAGATACTGACAACCCAGTGATCATTGTGAGTATGGTGTATCTGACAAGAAGGCGAAACTGTACTTTCCTTTGGAAGTTTTGTTTTCCACCTATTTTCAGTATCGTCAAACTTTGGAACTTGTTCAATTAACTGTAGGCCACCAATTGAATTCCCAACTTTTTCCCTTAGCACTATGTTAACTGCTTCCATGTGATTTGAATTAAGTTTTTTTATTGTTAATTAGATCATCACGGTCTTTGAATGTAAGTCTTAAATCCATGTTCCATATCTCACTGACCTCATGTTTTGTCTCGTATGAATTATCTTCACGTTACAATTCTAAATCAATGAAATTTTCATCTTCTAAAATTGTTGAACAATTTCCTAATTTAGCAAATTTCTTATTTTCATTGTCATCAAAAGTTAATTTTCTCTTTTTCTCTGTACTTACAGGAGTTTTTTGAGCATCAGATTTTTGCTTCAAAATTGATCTAGGTGTTGAATTATTAAAAAGTAAAGTTTTCTTAGCCTTTTGATTGGATTCTGAATTGATACCGGAATTGTTAATGGTTGGTGTATCAAACTCTTCACTTTTTTGTTCTGTTTTAATTGCAGAATCTGGAGCTGGTAATATAGTAGTGTCGCCATCATTATCTCCTTTTCTACCCTTTTTAGTTCCACATTTTTAGCACGCGCCACCCGTTGACATCACAGCACGTGTCATAATAATGTCGTATATGTATATGCTTTGTATATTACATCTTGCTTATCAAAATGATCTATTTATTTAAGAATTTATTTTGCTTAAATATTTGATTTAAATCAATAATAATGATTTTGCACTGTCTTTTCGGACATTTCTTTTCTTTTCGCGAAAAGAACGTTCTTTTCGGTATCTAGTTATACAGGTTTTCAATCCAATTTTAAAATACAATAATAATGCATTTATTTTGTTCTTTTTCAAGCAACATTTCCACCATACCAGCATAAAGTTGAAATACAACAAAGTTAAAAAAACAGTAGCATTTAATGGTGTATCCCTAACATATAAGTTTGTGCTAATTTGATTAACACAATCATAAAACTACTGTGGTCTATTATGTTGTATATTGTGTCAATCATCAAACTAAATGCCACTGATTGACATGATTTTCACACTAGGTAAGTCTGTCATAAAAAGGATTATGTATCACACCATGGGGTCATTCATTGTGTACACGCATCAGCAGTTACTTAGCAGATAAGAATTAATCTAATTGAAATAAGATACCATCCGTTTACAATGGAATTAAAAGTATGTAAACTACAAGATATTAAGTAATGTTCCATAGACATAGAAATTTCTTTATAATTGCTTTTTTAATTATTGTATTATTTACTGATCTTAATATATAAATGCACACAATTTATGAGAAAAAAATAATATAAAAATGAAATTTAGTAACAAATCAATTCACAAGAAAAACTTAAATACATATTTATAGTAATTGATCAAATTGATAAATAATTGATAAATTGTCTATGTACATATTGTTTTATTTGTTTAGATATTGTAATTATTATCCGTTTCACATACCATAAAACCAACATTTTTCTATATAATTATTTATTATTATCGAATTATTTTTCATAAGATTTGGAGGATATCCTTATTTTAGTTAAAGTAATGTAATGATAAACATGTTTCTTCAATATAAACGATATTTCGAAATTGTATGACTTCAATGGAAAAAGCCCTATGAAAAATATGTTTTGCAATAATTGGATTAAACGAAAGTCAATTTTAAAATTTATTTCTAATATTGCTTTACTGGAACTCGAAGATTATTCCAAATTTTATGTAATTAAAGGAATCAACTGAACTTTATACAATTTAATTAGTAAATTACACTAAGCAAACTGTGATGCATTATCAGCTTCAAAGTCAGAAAAATTAAAAAAAAGTTGTTTATTTGTAAATGTATTAATTAAAGGAATCAACTGAACTTTAATACAATTTAATTAGTAAATTACACTTAGCAAACTGTGATGCATTATCAACTTCAAACTCAGAAAAATTAAAAAAAATGTTTAAAAAAACAACTACTTTTTAAATCAAATTATAAATAAAACATCATCCATCAGACAACATATAAAATGTATAAATTAAAAAAAAATCAAGACTAACATTTGTTACTGTATATAACTTATCTAACCTATTGCCTATTTGTCTTTGTTGTCTGCGTTTCCTACTATCACTATATAACCATATTGTCTGCGTTTTCCCTATATGTTTAACTTGTCTGCAGAAAGCGTCTGCGTTTTAGCCACACCCCTTTAAATGCACTACTGGCAAATAATGCATATTTGACATAAACATTACGCCTTCATCTTTTACTTGTCCAAGCTCAACCATATGTTGACGGGGGGCTTCCTTTTAGTATTATCTAGATGTTCCGCTTTAACCTCTGGGCTCCGATATAATCTAAATTGTGATAGCCAACAAATTGTGCAAAAAAGGCAGATCAAAACTTAAGAGCAAGCTGTTCGAGCATACGCGACCTATATTCCTATCAGCTGCCTCAGCTCTATGGCAGGTTCTCTCCACTTATTGTTGATTTGCTCTCAACAAGATACGTCGAAACAATATGATTATCGGTAAGAACTTTACGGTCTTCACACTTATGTTACTGTGTGAATTATCGTAGTTATATAAGAAAAAATGCATAGTCCATAAGCGGATCATGTTTAACCAGCGTCTCTCAGTGGCCGGGAGCCATCCATATATCTAGATTTCTATACGAAATTCTGCCAAGTAATGGCGTGGGTTTCCCTACAGTATCGTCTACAGTTGTACACAAGACATTTTGGTTTTTGCATCTTCTTGACATCCATGGGCCCCGTTTGGTCACGGGGCAAAGAATACGGCCACTGCAGATCCCTTTGGAGGGGTAGAATCCCCCCAAATTCATGTTCATTTTATCATTTTTTGTTCATGTTCGTTAAAGGTCTTCATCATGATCCCTGCATTGTTTCAGGTGCTATCTCGCTCGCATCAAAAGAGCAGTGGCAGAAAAACAATAACGTGGCTCCAGCGTAAATGGAGTTTCTACGATAGAATTTGCAGCAACTCTAGGCCCATTTTCCATATTTTATCTCTATGTACATGGAAGATGAGCCTGGCATGTTCATGCCTTTTAGGCGCCATATAACCTTTTCATGTGTTGGTGTGCCTTAAAACCCCAATTCAATTCATTTGACATCCATGGGGCTCAAATTATGGTAGCCAATTTATTTAGCTTTATATAAAAACACAGTTTATATTTGCAAGCTACCCTCCAAACCACGAAAAACTAAATGTCAAAAATTGTCAATTATTGACGCCCTCTTACAAAGCAAAGTATATTGCTTTTGGAGTAAATTGTTCCAAGTCACCATGACGTCAACATATGCATTCTATGCCATAACTTCGCAAATATAAACCCAGAATTGTGAAACTTCACGGGTAAATTGCCCTCGCAGAGAGGGTTAGTATGGGTAAGGGGCTAAATTATAAAATCGCAACAAAATGTACTCAAATATGATCCAGAGATAACCGATGGGTAATGTTTTTGTTGCTTTTTTGCAAAGGACGGTAAAAAGTAAGGATATTGATGCTCTTATAGACGTATTCACCGGTTTAAACATCAAGATTACAATTATTGGTCTGATAATGACCCAATCCTCACACAGTTTAATTACCTTTTAACCAGATTGTGTAGCAAAACCAGGCTTTTCTGTCCGTCCATCTACACGTTTTTATAAAGCTTTTTTTTTCTCAGTTTTAAAAAATGAAAGCTTTGGAATTTGGCACACAATCATGTTCATTATCGTTACACAAGGTTATATGACGAGCACCATAACACTTTGTCAAGTATTTTACCTGAATTATCACCCTTTTTCAGTTAAAATGTTAAATGTAGTCGTGATCCACATAACATTTGATGAAAAACTATTAAACTTGACATATTGATCATCATTACACAACCATATGTGAAATGCACCCAACTCTGTTGGTGAAGAGTGAAGGTACAGTCTTATTCCAAAAACCAAATGACCGTAAACTTTGAAATTTGACACGCATGTTCATCCTCATTATACACAAATGTGACGAGCACCACAACTCTGTCGTGTTTTTATTTTTGGTTAAAAACGGTCCTATTCCAAAAAAACTAATTAGCTTTGAAACTTGGCATACATGTTCATCATATCTGTTGCAAGCACCATAACTCTGACATGCATTTTATCAAAATTATCCCCCTTTTCATCTTAGATTATTGTGGTAATGCACAGGTTGAAGGAACGTGTTGGGACTGAAAAAAAAAATGTGAAAAAAATATTATTTTTTTTTATTTTTTTTTGGACTACATTTGTACACACACCTCAAAACATCAAATAAATGAAAAACTGTACACCAAAAACAATCCTACCCAAAATTCTAACCCCGTGTAAGAGATTGAGGTGTGTACAAATGCAGTCCAAAAAAAAAAAAAAAAAAAAAAAAACAGATTTTTTTTTCAATTTTTTTTTTTCAGATTTTTTTCAATTTTTTTTTTCCAGTCCCAACACGTTCCTTCAACCTGTGTGGTAATGCGGCGTTCGCACCACTATTGGTAGTAATTGACTTTTGAGGGGTGTTGCATATATTCCTTCTAGTTGTATTTAAATGAAACCTGGCTCGAGTTTTCCTATTAGTTTTCAACATCCCTATTATTGAAAATGGCTGGCATGATAAAAAGCAATTTTCGAAAACCACTTTATAGTACAGTACTGGTTCTACCCAGGAAAAGTAGGTGGTCTATCTCCACCACAAAAAAAATCGACCTTACATGTGTTGAAAATGACGTAAAACACCATACAAACAAACAAACTTTATACCAGACGAGGTTCTTGGACTCGTAAGGCATTTTGAACAATTTGTGTTCCAATCGAATGACCTCAAGAACAGAAATAACCATGTGATAAGAGGTGTTGTTACAACAAATATAAATTCCAAGCTGAAGCACATCGAACACCATTATGTAATAAAACATTTGTTTTGGAAACGTGCATTTTAAGAACCTAAATATTCGGTAAGTGTACTGGCTTAAGATAAAGCTTATGTATAAGGGGCCATAACTCTGTCAAAAATCATTCAACCGGAATGTGGCAATGATATACGCAACTAGGCTTGGTACTGATCATCCCTGCCAAGATTCGGCCAGAGGTTCAGGAGAACTAGTCTGTACAGTTAGTGTATTAAAACCTTTAAAGGGCCATAACTCAGCCAAAATTCATTCAACTGGAACACGGCCATGAAATGCTAGTTTTTTCTAATCATCCCTGCCAAGATTTGTTGAAATCCGGCCAGGGTATCGGGAGAACTATCCCACACATAGTTTGTGTATCAAAAACCTTTAAAAGGCCATACCTCCGCCAAAAATATGTCTATCAGAACATGATGATATACAAAACTGGGCTTGGTACTGATCATCCCAGCAAAGTTTCGTTGAAATCCGACCAGGTGTTCAGGAGCACTAGTCCAGACAAAGTTTGTGTAATAAAACCTTTAAAGGCCCATAACTCTGCCAAAATAATTCACCAGGAACATGGTGACGATCTGTACAACTAGGCTTTGTACTGATCATCCTTGCAAAGTTCCATTTAAATCCGGCCAAATGAAGGCCCTTTCATCTTGACGAGGCAAAATACAGCACGTTTTAAATCGAGGGCAATAACCCCGGTGTTAGTAAACCGATTTGGTTGATTTTCAGACTTATCCAAGCTTTGCCGGGGTAGAATACAACAAATGCAATCTCACAAACGCACCGTCACATGCAGAGGGATAGGAAAATCGAAAATTAAGCCAGTTCGGACCAGTAACACTGAAGTTATGGCCCTTGAGTTATTTTAAAATGTGTTAACGTTTTGATGTAGACACTTGCACCTTCATGTTTGACCTCCGATCTTTACCAAACTTTACCAGATTGTTAAGATAGAGCCGTATTTGGGGAAAACTTTGCAGGGATGATCAGTTCGAAGCCAAGTTGTGCATATCGTCGCCTTGTTCCGGTTGAATGATTTTTGGCGGAGTTATGACCCTTTAAAGATTTTAATACACAAAATGTGTATGGAGTAGTTCTGCTGAACCCCTGGCCTGAATTCAACGAAACTTGGCAAGGATGATCAGTATCAAGCCTAGTTGTGCATATCATCTCCGTGTTCCGGTTGAATGATTTTTGGCGGATTTATGACCCTTTAAAGTTAAAGGGTTAAACAAACATTGTCCAGACTAGTCACTCGGAACTCCTGGACGGATTTCAGCGAAACATTGCAGGGATGATCAGCGCCTAGATGTGCATATCACCATATTCCGGTTGAACGATTTTTGGCGGAGTTATGACCCTTTAAAGGTTTTAATATACTATGTACCAAGCCTATTTGCACATGTCGCTGTCATGTTCCATTTCAATTATATATGGTGGAATTGTGGCTCTTTAAAACGTTTTAATACACAAACTTTGTCCGGACTAGTTCTCCATTAGGCTTTCAGCGAAACTTGGTTGCGTATATCATTGTCTTGTTGCCATTTTAATACATAAGTTTGTCCCGACTACTTCTCCTGATCCCCTGCCTGGATTTCCATGGAACTTGGTAGGGATGACCATTACCAAGCCTAGTTGCACATTATACCTTCGTCGTGTTCCAGTTGAATGATTTTTGGCGGATTTATGGCCCCTTCTCCTGTAGGGGAGACATTTGTTTTAACTAAAAACAACGCCTATTTCTAATTTAGTACTGATGGGAATTTTATGAAGACAACCCTTGATATAAGAGCCGTTTTAGCCAGTTGAGCGTCCACAGGCCCTCTTGGGCCTCTTGTTAACTAAATCAAGGGCCTTAACTCTGCTGTTACTGGTCCAATCTGGCTGGTTTTCGAACTTTCATTGAAATTAACAGTCTGTTAAAGTTTGGTAAAGATCGGATGAAAAATGAAGGCCCTATCGTCTTAACGAGGTAAAAGTTAATGGACGGATGGACGGACAACGAACAACCCTCCATCCCATAAGCTCTGCTGGCCCTTGGAATGATGGCGATCTATGTCCCACTAGGTAGTGCTCTTGTTAGGCGTCTGTAGGAAATTCATGTTTCTGAGCGATATGAGAACATCTGACCCTCTCATCTTTGCCAGACAGTTATTTCACCAATTAACAATTAAAAATGACTGTTTAGGGTAGTAGAAGGAAAAGCGCAGCACACCTGTATTAATTTCACGTTACAGGATTTCTACTGGATAAAAAGATAGGAGTTAACCAGCCCAAGAGAATAGAGAAGGCAAAGATTCTTATAGCTAATACTTCCATGGACTCCGATAAAATAAAGGTGAGTGTCTAAATGCATAAAAACTTTAAAAGAAAATCAGAATCACTTAGGGCTGTTCCATTGAAACATGGATGGCGGGAGGTGTAAAGAACTGGTGCTACCCAGGAAAAACGGGTGGTCTGCCTTCACCACACAAAATCTACTGTCATATGTAACCTTGCATGTGTTGAAAATGACGTCAACCGCTATACAAACAAACAAACCATTAAAACACGTGGGACCCCAGGAGGGCAATTTAATAACAATAATATTATATGGGTGAACCCCATTTTCTGACATTTGGTTTTTAGCTCGACTGATCAGAGCTTATGCCGTGGTGCGGCGTCCGTCTGTCCGTCTGTCTGTCCGTAAACTTTAATTTGTAGCGACAACTCCTCTGAAATTTCTGGATGGATATTCATGAAACTACAGAAATGTTGCCCAAAAAGTCTAGTTGATCCTAGCAAAAATTCATGTTGATGTGAAATCCAAGATGGCCGCCAAAGCTAAAAATAGAGTTTTAAAATACAAGTTTGTAGCGACTACTTCTTGAAAACTATAAGTGATGTTGATATGGGACTTTTTCTAAAATGATCAGCATGACATGATGTTGGTCCTTGTCGAAAATCGTTTTGATTTGACGTTAAACATGGCTGCCAGTGGCCATCTTTGTTTACATAGAGTTATATAATGAAAACTTGTAGCAACAACTCCTCTGAAACTACTTGACGGATTTTCATGAAACTTCACAGGAATGTTGCTCTTAATATCTAATTGATCCTAGCAAAGTTTCAGGTCAGCCGGAAATTCAAGATGGCCGCCACGGTTAAAAATAGATTTTCAAAAAACAAGTCTGTAGTGACTACTTCCTGAAATCAAAATCAATCAGTAGAGCTTCAAGGTCATTGACCTCTTGTTAAAGTTTGCATCTATGGGTGGGTTTACAATTTTAAGTGCCTTCCTGGGGTCCCATTTATGTTTTAATGGAATAGCCCTTATGGGTAATGACGTATACGTCATAAATTATGCTGTTAATTTTTAGTGTATTTAAAAAATCTTGATAAAATGTTACAGATATTCGGTTCCAAAGTAAAAGTGGATGCCATCTCAAAGGTCGCCGAGTTAGAGCTTGCAGAAAAAGAGAAGATGAAGGATAAAGTGGCCAAAATTCTCAAACACGGCTGTAATGTGTTTATTAACAGGTGAAGTATTGTTCAAACTGCAGACACCAAATTTGTGTTCATTTCATTGAAAGTTAATTGCTGAATTGTTTTCTAAATTCTATTATTTTCTATTATTTTCTATAAACATGAGTTTGATGTTTGAAAGAGTTCATACATCCTATTTATTTTATGCCCCCGTCATATTTGGAGGTCAAAGATCAAATGAGTCCAAATTTTTGGGGGCATTTGCCAGTTATGATATTAAACAGTTTTACATTAAGTAGAGCAAAACATCCAGGGCTTTTTTTCCTTCCAAAAAAAAATTAAATAAATTTACTTAACATTATATCCTCCTGTAACTTTCTCAACATTATTATGTTTGGGAATTATGTTATTTACAGAAGACAATGTATCTAAACTGTACCTCTTTTGCATATTTGCACACCAAAATCTTCATTTTCTGCCTAATACACTGTTCCCCCTATATCTCGAAATCGGCATATTTATTCCCCTTTATCTCAAAAATCGCATCTCTTTTTCACCTATTTAAGGGCCTGGGCCTCTTTCCCTATTTCCAAAAAAAAAGCCCTGACATCTATTTTTGATGGAGTCTTAAATATTTCAAGAATTGTTCATACTCAGTAAATTTGCTCCATTGATTATATGTAGTCTGTGCATAACTGTTGTTTTGTTTTTGCAGACAATTAATCTATAACTACCCAGAACAGCTGTTTTCCGATGCTGGAGTCATGGCAATAGAGCATGCTGACTTTGAAGGTGTCGAGAGATTGGCACTTGTCACAGGTGAGATTTCATATATCTTGTTCAAACCGAACGTTACTGAGGTATCCTTACCTGAAGGGACACCGCAATCTTGCAGTTTTTATCAAGCATTAAAGCATCTCGTTTTATTAATCCAGTATCATATGGACTTAAACCTGCTTGCATATAATAAAATAAAACTGGGAGTTCTAATTTGTTTCTTATTCTACCATAGGTTTAAATATATACCGAGAGAAAAAAGTTTTTTAGATGAAATAATACTGTATAAGATATACTGACATTTTGGGACTTTACGGGCTTGATCCCTACGTTCATTTATTCGTTATGTCATTAAAATGTTCGACTGTTATTGATGTGTGTTTAATAAAATATTGTGTCTATGGCAGTAGTTTCTTGATTTTACAACCAAACATTTATTATTTCCAGGGTGCAACAAAAACTTGCTAAACTTTTTTCCCTCTGTATATTGGTGGTGCAATATAATCACCAGTTACTAATATGTAAATACAATTTGCTTTATCCTTTAATTAATATTAATGATTGAACAAATGCAAACTATGTGAAAAACTAACAGGATGCTGCAAATTTTTAAAAAAATCAAGATTGCCGTGTGTCCCTTTAATGTAGTGGTCTTTTGTTTTTCATGCATATCAACATCTACCTTTAAGGTTGAACTCCCACTTTCACTTTCAAATTGTCTAAGACACTAAAACCCTTAACTCGCTAAGCACGACTAGATTAGCCTTTGCATCCATTGAAAACCCAGATCAGCCTGCGAGTTACCCGCAGGCTGATCAGGGTTTATAATGTCTGGCTGCTGATCAGTCATTTTCCCCAAAACATTCCTTCGTCACATAAATGGAATGGTCATAATTAAAAGAAAGAACGGTCTGTTATATATATGTAGAGGGTTCCAGGTTAAACTTCGTTCTTCTTGATGTCTTATTGTAGCAGTTTAATTAGCTGTTGGTTGAAAATCTGTAGAAATGTAGTTACGAACATGTCTTAGATTTTGTTCATAGCTTATGTATGTTGATCCTTCTTTACTGTATGAACAATGGTAGTTAAACTTCGTGTTAAAAAGATTCTGTCCTGTCTGGACATTATTATAGGAAAGCATGTGTTTGTCCGAATAGCGAATATTGCAGTGAGAAAGGTTCATCATCAAGGATTAGTATGTCATGAAATCCATATATTATTAAATAGCCATACAGAAAGTCGGCAAGAATTGCATATAATTACTCCTTTTTAAAATTGATACCATGATCTACTAGTATATTATTTATTACATGCTGTTTCAGGCAGTGAAATCTTCTCGACGTTTGACAATCCAGAAGGTTGCAGGCTCGGAGAGTGTGATCTGATCGAGGAGATTATGATTGGAGAGGACAAACTTCTTAAATTCTCAGGTAAAAAATAACGTGTTATTCATACCCTGCCACGCATAACTGCGTTACAGTAATATTACATGACTTGGTTTCTTAAGAAAGGTGCTTTGACAGTATGACCATTTAATAAGAAAATGCTTATATTTTTTTAAGTTATTAAATTGACACAAGAGTTTAAAGAATTCCATATTAACATTTTAACCAGGTCATTCAGACTAGTGTATTTGATTTTGGCTTCATGTTGTTCTTTATTGTGGATTCAAGCCCTGGCAAACACTGCTGTGTCTATTTTCTTTCACACCCACATTATCACAAATTGACGAGAGAAGGACTGTGTTTCAGGTGTCAAGTTGGGTGAGGCATGTACTGTGGTGTTACGCGGGGCTACCAAACAGATACTCGACGAAGCCGAGCGCTCCCTACATGATGCCCTCTGTGTACTCACACAGACAGTGAAGGAAACAAAGACCGTATACGGGGGAGGCAGTGCAGAGATGTTGATGGCTGATGCTGTATCCAAGCTGGCAGCCAAGACACCCGGCAAAGAGGCTGTTGCCATGGAGTCATTTGCCAAGGCACTCAGAACTGTAGGTTGAAGGGGCTGAAAGTGGTTTTTGTAGGAAATATTAAAATATTTTTAAATTCACATTGCCTTTTCGAAGAAAATAAGAAACTTCGGTATTGCTTTTCCGACAAAGTGATGGCATCGGCGTTGAAGATCTGTGTTTAGTTCAGCTATCTAAGTAATATTCTGTACAGTGATTTGAATATTATTGAAATAAGTCTTTTAAACTTCTTTATTCAATGCTGTGTTGTGTGAACAGTATGTGTTTGCTGTACTATAAATACGCTTAGTACCACACATTTAAAATGCCTAATAATTTATTAAAAACGAGAAAGCGCTTCCATGCGTAAAGGTAAAGACGCTGCAGTTGAAATTGTCTCCTACCACTGCGGGTTCGAATCCCAGTGGGAGCCCGACTTGTGAGAAATTATTGGTTCTTATGGATGGTGGGCGATATACAGTACTGGTTCTACCCAGGAAAAATGTGTGGTCTGCTTCCCATCACTAAAAATCGACAATCATATATAGCCTAAAATGTGCTAAAAATGACTTGAAACATTTAACTTAAAGCAAAACGAATTGAATGAACAGATGTGTAGTGTAGTGGATGCAGTGCAGTTGATTATAATATTATGCGGATATCTTAAGAGTAAAATGGCTACTCTGTTGTTCTATTACAGTTACCGTCCATTATGGCTGATAACGCAGGTTATGATAGCTCACAGCTGGTGTCCGAACTCAGGGCCATCCATACAGAGGGGAAACAATCATGGGGAATTAGTAAGTCATTTATACCGAGATATATGTTCTCCTGTGTGTAGATGTAGAAGTGCTATTCCATTAAAACAACAATAAAAGTGCTATTCCATTAAAACATACATGGGACCCAAGGAAGGCACTTTTGAAATTGAACACCCACCCACAGAGTTTTAACAACCCAAATAAGGTTTATTAAATTGCCTAACTGGTCCTGAGTATGTTTTAATGAAATGGCCGTCGTATGGTTGCCGTTTTTTTCCATTTAAAATGTGTTCTGTATTCTGACAGTTGCTATATTTCTTACACAATGCATCTTAAAGGTACACATGGCAATCTGGAAGTATTTTATATCAACCATTAAAACAACTTTTTAAAATCTAGTATTATTTTACCTTTTTTCATGTAATTAAATAGTTAATTTTGGCTTCAATTATTTAAACATACATTTAAATTTATTATTGGTGCAATTCATAACTTTCAGATATTCAGTAGATGAAAATAAAGGGGTTTTCTCGTACTATTCTCAATCTCTATATGAAATATTAGACCATGATTTAAATTAAATGTATCCATATTGGCGTTTTAAAATCAGACAACACAAAAGAAGATAATAGATGTTTACCAAAAATAAAGCTTTTAACATAATTATCACTACAAACTACTTTTATAAAGGGTTAAAGTCAGTTGAGCACCAACGATAAACCCCTACCAGAATGTGCAGGTCTTTTATTTTATTGATCACTGGTTGGTCAAATTATTTTGATGATGTCATGTGAAAGTTATGAATATAAGTAACACTTTAATACTAATCTGCAAAAACAATTTGCTTTGAACTATTCATATAATTATTAAGTTTAAACATTATCAGGATTGCCATTGTGTCACTTTAAATAAAAGAAAACTGTTTTAGTGATTGAATAAACACGTTTTACTATGCCTTCAATAAAACTGGTTATGTGTACTTGAACGATACTACTGCATCATAAATATTCTGAAATATTATCTGCTACTAGACAGAAACAAAAGTAGGCATGAATTCATTTTAACTAGAACGAATTTTTTCATTTTGTAAGAGGGCTGTCTGCTTTGAAGTTACGGCGAAATTGCCGATTATATGGTAATAACCACTCCATCTCCCACAAAAGGAAGTTCTTGTAGGGTCCTGCACAATATTTCTATCTCATAGCCTAAACATGTTCAAGTTACCATAATATTGTCATGGCTTAATGTCATTGCTATATTTCTAGAATTTGTTTCCATGGAAATTATATGTCATTTTGGGGTTATATATATGCAAATGAGGTCATACTTTTCTTTGAGCATATCTTTGAATCCTGTTTGATTCTTTATGAAACTTGCTACACATATCAAGTCTTGTCTTGTGGTGCATTCTGATGTATAACATCACTAATACCTGACGGTATTTCCATGGAAACAAGATGCAGTACACATACCAAGCTAGTTTTCTTGTGGTGCTCTTTGATATAACTTTACTTGGATTGTTTGCTTTAGATTTAGTGATTTCCTTAAGCTCACCTTCAAAGTGTGTAATGTTTGTAGTATTTTGTGCACTTAAATAGAATCATTAACCCATATAGATTTTGAGTTTTCTGCTTCAATATCTACTTGAACCTACCGACTAACACCATTTCAATCAGAGGCGCCATAGTGGCAGATGGGTTAAACATCAAGGAGTTGTACATGTCCAGGAAACTTTTAAAAGCACTGTTAAATGTTCGACTGACCACTAGCTTATGTGATGGCAACTTGTCCGGCAAACATCTTTCCACTCTAGCAACTTGCATCTTGCCTCCGATCTTTACTTAATCAGATTGCTGATTTCAGTGAAAGCTTGGATCCATTTAAAAACAAGCTATGTTGGATTAGTAACAGAGTTATTGCCCCCTTGATTTTTTGAAGAAGGCTTATGTACATATTTTGAATGATATCCAGCACAAGAGTTGTTTTCTCGAGTAAATAGCATTAGCTTATAGTAGAGTTTCGTTAAAGAGATGGTGATTCTGGAGGTGAAATTAGGGGCCGCCCTGGGAGTCAGTTTTACAGATAAAAACATCTTAAAGTAATTTCTTTTCTGAATCGGCAATAATTAGAGGTCTAACAATGTGTATGTATCCTATTTGTTCTCTACTATACCTTTTCAAAAGGGGACCCTGGATTGTTGTTGAAAATCTTAAATCTGCTGTGAAACTATAAGAGTTGAATGTTGTTTAACAGCTCGTCAACACATGTTATTTAGAGTCGCCCCAGAGGGACTGGAAGGATACATAGGTAAATAGGAACCTGCCTACACTTACTAATGAATATATTCTTGGTTCTTTACCGTGCTCGGTGGGGATAGGCTCCGATACGCCAGTCCTAGAACTACAAGACTTAGAGCTAGAGGTTTAATGTTTTACATGTTTGCTGATGGTCCTCTACCAAGAACGGGTGACCCTGTGTGTGTGTAGTTGGGACATTTTTTTCACACAAAGGAAATGAAGTGTCTACATCAGTCGAGGGAAATAAACACTAAAATTCTTCTCTGATGCTGCATACGAGATGATACTTGGTTATTTCACATCAGATTGACTGAATACAGACAGTACCACACTATAGCTATTGTTATAAGAGCCTTGTCAGCCAGTAGAGTATCTATATGTCCTCTTTGGCCTCTTGTTTCACCTAATTGTTGTGGCTAAAGTCAAATTGTTAACAGTGCTTTTAAATTTTACTGGACTCGTGTTCATTCCCAATCTTTGACCTGTCGAAACCTCCATAACCATTCACCATACCGTCATATTCTCATCATCATCTTCCCTTCTTCCCTAGACATGGACGAGGGTGCTGTAGGTGACATGGAACTATTAGGCATCACCGAGTCGTTCCAGGTGAAACGCCAGGTCCTTATGAGTGCCAGCGAGGCTGCAGAAATGATACTTCGTGTGGACAATATTATTAAAGCTGCACCAAGACAGAGACCTCAAGATGACCGTTGCCATTAAACTAGGATATCTGATATCTACAACTTTATGAATAATAACTAATAAATTTCATCACAAGCGTGATTAAATGACTTTCAATGTTTGATAAATGAATTGAAAAAACACTTATTATTAAACATACATGACTTGTACTTAAACTGTAACATGCTTGTGAACTTGCAGACATGGATATAGGAGAGGTTGCAGATATGGAGAAACTGGGCATCACCGAGTCTTTTCAAGTGAAGCGACAGGTCCTCATGAGTGGTACGGAAGCCGCGGAAATGATCTTGCGTGTTGATAATATTATCAAAAGCGCACCACGACAGAGACCCCAAGACAATCGAGGACATTAAATATTTAGGAATTGATTTAATAATAAGTAAAACATTTTTAATATGAGTTTGAAAGCCTGAATAAGTTAAATTTTGTGCAAACCATGCATCATAATCTTGGTGGAATAACTCAATAAGTGTGTTTCAGTTTGTATCTTCTTCATCACTTGCATGTAGTTGCATCAGTGTTGCATTGATCCCTGGAATTCTGTCGAATGCACTTGCTGCATTATTGCACCAACATGTGGTCACTCAGCCACAGTTGTGATATTTTACAAACATTAGTAGATACTGTTATAAAGATTCAGTCTGAACAAATGCTGTGCCAGTAATAAACAAAGAACCAAAGCATTTTGCAAGGGATAAATGTACCCATCATGCTTGACTATACATTGGACTCTTTGATTTCATTGAATGCAAACAAAAATGAAAAATCTTTTGTATTTAGTGTTTAATAGACATTTTATGATGTTCTTTTGAGATCTATTTTGCAAGTTACAGTAAGTACCTTTAACACCGTCATTACACAGGGATAGAATGGGCATTAGTACAAGTTCTTACAAATCCTTGATAGTGACCATCCATATAGGGGAGACTATCCCTGAAGGGGAAACCATCCCATAAAGGGTATTAACATAAAGCTGACCTGTTTGTTGTGATTGCTTTGATACTCGTTAAGATGTTTTCTAATTGAATCCATTACATATATATGTATGTGGTACATAAGACGGCAGACTTGTTCCATTCATGCTAGAAGGTGACCAGTGCATATAAAGTACATATTGTCGTGTCTCCTTTTAGCTCTAAGGGGCAATTTATAATGTGGTAGGTTGCATTACTTATTCATGTGTGCTTGTTAATGACAAAGAAATCCTGTAACTTATGACAGATGTGTTCACTCATTTGAAGTTTATCTGAATACTGGACAAAATGTGCTTTCCAAGTTATTTATTCATTTTTTTGCATCATTGAAACATGTTTTTTGTATTTAACAAACTTTTTTTATAATAAATTTGAACAAAGTGTTGTTATTGTTCTTGTTTAATACCAACTTGTTACTGTTGGCTTGTACTATTTTTGTGTTGCATGGCAGACACTTGGGAATCACTGTTGGTCGTATGTCATTCGTTGTCAGTCGCACTTTAACCCGAAACCTAACCTTGGCCGTAACCTGAAAAGTATTTGACATTTGTTCATAAAACATTTCCCCTAAGCTTTGCCCGTCGGATGGGGATGTAAACCGGGCGGTCCCGTGTATCGGTCTATCCTTCGAGCATGTTAAAGAACCATAGGAATCTATTCGATAAGAGTAGGGCAGGCAGATTCCCGGATTCCTATGTATCCTTCCCCTTTCTCTGGGGCGGCTCTAATAATCTATACTGTGTTAGCCGTTAAACAACATTCATTTCAATTCATAAAACTTCACAAACATGTCCAGACCCTGACTCATTTTGGCAGAGTTACGTCCATTTCCATAGAACTACAAACTGCAACCTCCAACTTCCAAGCTCATAACTTGAAAATTATTTGACTTGTTAAGTTGTATTCATGAAACCAAGCGTGTTCAGGTTGCCAAAGGAAATGTCATTATACATGCCCAATAACTCTCATTTTGGCTGAGTTAGTGCACCTTTTCATAAAACATAACCTGGCTAATAACTTGGCAAGGTATTGACCTATGGTCGTGAAACTTTGTACAGTTCCGCCTTTTCAGTTATCCGATGCTGAGCCACTTTAACAATTTCAACAAAAATCTACTCCATAATTCACGAAGGATTGCACCTATTACCTTCAAACTTGATAGTTGGATTGTACTTGAAATAAACACACGGAAGGCAACACACGTGTTCTGTGGAACACCCTTCTAGTTAGAACATGTGAATCGGAAACTTCTTATTCAACTTATGTTTTACAATATGAACACGTTTAATGACATCAAGCGGGCTCAGTAGCTCGGAGGATGAGGCCTTGGCTTTAGAGCTGCAGATCTGTGCCCCGCGGGGTTCACCGTTGGATTGTACTTTAAATAAACACATGGAAGGCAACGCACGTGTTCTGTGGAACACCCTTCTAGTTAGAACATTTGAAACGGAAACTTCTTATTCAACTTATGTTTTACGATATGAACACGTTTAATGACATCAAGCGGGCTCGGAGGCCTTGGCTTTAGAGCTGCAGATCTGTGCCCGCGGGGTTCACTCCTTGTGGCTATATTTTTGATGGGATAATTCATCTCGTCTCTCTCTCCAAACGTGGAAACTTGGCTACATCGTAAATGGTGTGTCTACTATAGAATTTAAAGCAACTCTGCAGTTCTGCAGGTAAAAAGGTTCTAGGCCCATTCTCCATAAGCCTGGCACATCATTCCTGTTGGGCGCCATATAACCTGTGTTGGTGCGCCGAAAACTCAATTCAATTTGGTTGCTGTACCTATATATTAATAAACGTAATATTTGTTAACGAGTTAAAATATACTAAATCAGCCAATTAGTAATATGCAAAAACAATTTGCTTGAACTTTTCATTTAGGTACATTCAAGTTGTGTAGTAGAACTGTGTCCCTTTAAATGCACTACTGGCAAATAATGCATATTTGACATAAACATTACGCCTTCATCTTTAACTTATGCAAGCTCAACCATATGTTGACGGTGGCTTCCTTTTAGTATTATCTAGATGTTTGGCTTTAATCTCTGGGCTCCGATATAATCTTAATTGTGATGGCCCATAAAATGTGCGAAAAAGGCGGATCAAAACTTGCGAGCAAGCTGTTCGAGCACTATATTCCTATCAGCTGCCTCAGCTCTATGGCAGGTTCTCTCCACTTATTGTTGATTTGCCGTACACAAGATGTTTGGCTTTAATCTCTGGCCTCCGATATAATCTAAATTATGATAGCTCATAAAATGTGAGAAAAAGGCAGATCAAAACTTGCGAGCAGCTGCCTCAGCTCTATGGCAGGTTCTCTCCACTTATTGTTGATTTGCTCTCCACAAGATCCGTCAAAACGATATGATTATCGGTAAGAACTTTACGGTCTTCACACTTATGTTACTGTGTGAATTATGGTAGTTATATAAGAAAAACATTTTGTAAGGTGATTATCACTGAAGGAAATGCATAGTCCAAGCAGATCATGTTTAACCAGCATCTTTCAGTGGCCTGGAGCCATCCATATATCTAGATTTCTAGACGAAATTCTGCCAAGTAATGGTGTGGGTTTCCCTACAGTATCATCTACAGTTGTACATAAGACATTTTGGTTTTTGCATCTTCTTGACATCCATGGGGCTCAAATTATGGTAGCCAATTTATTTAGCTTTATACAATTTAATTATATTTGCAAGCTACCCTCCAAACCACGAAAAACTAAATGTCAAAAATTGTCAATTATTGACGTCCTCTTACAAAGCAAAGTATATTGCCCTTGGTGAGAGGAAGAACCGTATTGCTTTTGGAGTAAATTGTTCCCAGTCAGCATATGCATTCTATGCCATATAAACCCAGGCTTGTGAAACTTCACGGGTAAATTGCCCTCGCAGAGAGGTGAAACCCCATTGCCTTTTGGGTTAGTAGGGGTAAGGGGCTAAATTATAAAATCACAACAAAATATACTCAAATATGATCAGAGATAACCAATGGGTAAATGTTTTTGTTGCTTTTTTGCAAAGGATGAGGTTCCGTATAATCTGTTTTGTAAAAAGTAAGGATAGTGATGCTCTTATAGACATATTCACCGGTTCAAACATCAAGATTATAATTATTGTTTGGTATAAATGACATCAAGATTATAATTATTGTTTGATAATGACATCAAAATTATAAATATTGGTCTGATAATGACATCAAGATTATAATTATTGTTTGATAATGACATCAAGATTATAATTATTGGTCTGATAATGACATCAAGATTATAATTATTGGTCTGATAATGACCCAATCCTCAAAAACGCGTTCCACACAGTTAATTACCTTTTAATCAGACTGTGTAGCAAAACCAGGCTTTTCTGTCCGTCCATCTACACGTTTTTTTAAAGCTTTTTTAGCTCTACTGCAGAGCTTATGGGATGGTGTGTTGTCCGTCTTCCGTCGTCCGTCCGTCGTCCGTCCGTTAACTTTTCTTCAAACGACTTCTCCTCAGAAACCGCTTGGCTAATTTTGACCAAACTTCACATGGATGATCCTTAGATGAATGCTTTTTAGATTTGTTAAAATTAGGTCAGCGCTAAATCCAAGATGGCTGCCATTACCATATATGGTCGAAACCTTAAAAAATCTTCTTCTCCAGAACCTCTGGACAGATTTCAACAGTTTTTCTTTTAAAATGATCGCCAACGCCTAGACTATCAAGTTTGTTCAAATAAAGTCCCCGGGGTCAAAAATGGCCGTGCCCCGGGGGTCCAAAGTTTGTATATTGAGGTTTTGCATATAGACATATAGGAAAAAACTTTAAAAAATCTTCTTCTCTGAAACCACAAGGCACAGAGCTCTCATGTATTACAAGTAGCATCAGCTTATGGTCCTCTGCTAAGTTTGTTCAAATGGTGACCCTGGGGTCAAATTTGTCCCCGCCCCGGGGGTCACAATTTTACATAGACTTATATAGGATTTTTAAAAAAAAAACGCTTCTTCTCGGAAACTACAACAGCCGGAGGTTTGATATTTTGCATTTACTATAAGCTTATGGTCCTTTACCAAGTTTGTTCAAATGGTGACCCTCGGGTCACATTTGGCCCAGCCCCAAGGGTCACATGTTTTACATAGACATGTATAGGGAAAAACTTAAAAAATCTTCTTCTCTGAAACTGCAAGAGCCAGAGGTTTAATATTTTGCATTTGCTATAAGCTTGTGGTCCTCTACCAAGTTTGTTCAAATGGTGACCCAGGGGTCACATTTGGCCCCACCCCGGGGGTCACAGTTTTACATAGGCTTGTATAGGCAAAAATGAAAAAAAAATCTTCTCTGGAACCACATGGCACAGAGCTCTCATGTGTTACATGTAGCATCAGCTGATGGTCCTCTACTAAGTTTGTTCAAATGCTGACCCTGGGGTCAAATTTGTCCCCGCCCCAAGGGTCACAGTTTTACATAGACTTAGAAAGGATCTTTTTTTTTAAAAATCTTCTTCTCGGAAACTACAAGAGCCAGATGTTTGATATTAAACATTTATTATAAGCTTATGGTCCTTTACCAAGTTTGTTCAAATGGTGACCCTGGTGTCACATCTTGCCCCGCCCCGGGGTAACAGTTTTACATAAATGCTTGTATAGGGAAAAACTGAAAAAAATCTTCTTCTCTGGAACTGCAACAGCTTAAGGTTTAATATCTTGCATTTGCTATAAGCTTATGGTCCTTTACCAAGTTTGTTCAAATTGTGACCCACGCCCCAAGGGTCACATGTTTTACATAGACATGTATAGGGAAAAACTTAAAGAATCTTCTTCTCTGAAACTGCAAGAGCCAGAGGTTTAATATTTTGCATTTGCTATAAGCTTATGGTCTTCTACCAAGTTTGTTCAAATGGTGGCCTATTGGTCATATTTGGCCCCACCCTGGGGGTCAGTTTTACTTAGGCTTGTATAGGCAAAAGCTGTTTTTATTTTGTTTTTAGTTTTTAATTTTTTTTATTTTTTTCAATTGCATTTTTTTTTTTTTTTTTTTATTTTATTTTTTTAATTCCAATTTTTTTAATTTTTTTTTTTTTCTAATTTTTTTTTTTTTTTTTTTTTTTTCTAATTTTTTTTTTTTTTCTAATTTTTTTTTTGATTGATTTGAATTTTTTTTTTTTTTTTAAATTTTTTCATTATCTTTTTAATTACTTGACACTTACTTTAAAATTTCTTGTCGGCGCTACTCATCCTAAATGCCTTGTTGAATTTCGACGAAACTTGGCAGGAAGCATCGGTAAGATGTCTAGTTGTGCATATCACGCTTTTGTTCCAGTTCGCTGATTTTTGACGGAGTTATGGCCCTTTGACATTTTTATTTTAAATTTCTTGTCGGCGCTACTCCTTAAACGGCTTGTTGGATTTCTACGAAATTTGGCAGGAAGCTTCAGTAAGATGTCTAGTTGTGCAAAGCGCGGTATATCAATGAAATCCTGGACAATTTCGAAAACTAGCTAGATCTTGTTAGTAATAACAGAGTTATGGCCCTTGATTTGTTGAAAAATGCTATATTGTATTTTTCTTTGTTAAATCTATAGGAGAAGAGAGCTATATCTAGCTATATCTATCTAAATCTATAAGAGCTGTTTTAGCCAGTAGAGCGTCCACAGGCCCTCTTGGGCCTCTTGTTTTTCTCAGTTTTAAAAAATGAAAGCTTTGGAACTTGGCACACAATCATGTTCATTATCGTTACACAAGGTTATATGACGAGCACCATAACTCTTGGTCAAGTATTTTACCTGAATTATCACACTTTTTCAGTTAAAATGTTAAATGTAGTCGTGATCCACATAACATTTGATGAAAAACGATTAAACTTGGACATATTCATCATCATTACACAACCATATGTGAAAAGCACCCAACTGTTATGCATTTTACCAGAAATATCCCCCTTATCTACTTAGATTTTTGGTGAAGAATGAAGGTACAGTCTTATTCCAAAAACCAAATGACAGGAAACTTTGAAATTTGACCCGCATGTTCATCTTCATTATACACAAATGTGACGAGCACCACAACTCTGTCGTGTGTTTTTAGCTCGACTGATCAGAGATCAGCAGAGCTTATGCCGTGGTGCGGCGTCCGTCTGTCTGTCCGTCCGTCCGTCTGTCCGTAAAGTTTTATTTGTAGCGACTACTGCTCTGAAACTACTGGATGGATATTCATGAAACTTTACAGAAATGTTGCCCATGAAGTCTAGTTGATCCTAGCAAAAATTCATGATGATGTGAAATCCAAGATGGCCACCAAAGCTAAAAATAGATTTTTAAAATACAAGTTTGTAGCGGTGATATTGATATGGGTCTTTTTTCTAAAATGATCAGCATGATGGTGTTAGTCGTTGTCAAAAATCGTTTTGATTCGACGTTAAACATGGCTACCAGCGGCCATCTTTGTTTACATAGAGTTATATAGTAAATACTTGTAGCGACTACTCCTCTGAAACTACTTGGCGGATGTTCATGAAACTTAAAAGGAATGTTGCTCTTGATGTGTAATTGATCCTAGCAAAATTTCAGATCGGCCAGAAATTGAAGATGGCCGCCACAGCTAAAAATATATTTTTAAAAAATAAATTTGTAGCGACTACTTCTTAAAAACTATACAATGTAAGTGATATTGATATGGGACTTTTTCTAAAATGATCAGCATGACATGATGTTGGTCCTTGTCAAAAATCGTTTTGATTCAACGTTAAACATGGCAGCGGCCATCTTTGTTTACATAGAGTTGGGGCGTCCGTGGCCGAGTGGTTAACGTCTCTGATTTGAAATCACTTGCCCCTCATCACTGTAGGTTCGATCCCTCAGGGGCCTAGAAATCTTTATGTGAGGAAGCTATCCAGCTGGCTTGCGGAACGTCGGTGGTTCTACCCAAGTGCCCGCCCGTGCACGAAAATTGCCCGGAGGGGCACCTGGGGTCTTCCTCCACCAATGGAAGCTGGAAAGTCGCCATATGACCTTAGCTGTTGGTGCGACTATAAAATCCAATTCAATTCAATTTACATAGAGTTATATACTAAAAACTTGTAGCGACTACTCGTCTGAAACTACTTGGCGGATGTTCATGAAACTTTACAGGAATGTTGCTCTTGATGTGCAATTGATCCTAGCAAAATTTCAGATCGGCCAGAAATTGAAGATGGCCGCCACAGCTAAAAATAGATTTTTAAAAAATAAGTTTGTAGCGACTACTTCTTGAAAACTATAAGTGATATTGATATAGGACTTTTTCTAAAATGATCAGCATGACATGATGTTGATCGGAGTCGAACATTATTTTGATTCAACGTTAAACATGGCTGCCAGTGGCCATCTTTATTTACATAGAGTTATATAGTAAAAACTTGTAGCGACTACTCCTCTGAAACTACTTGACGGATATTCTTGAAACTTCACAGGAATGTTGCTCTTGATGTCTTATTGATCCTAGAAAAAATTCAGGCTGGCCGGAAATTCATAATGGCCGCGACGGCTAAAAATAGATATAAAATAAATTTGTAGCGACTACTTCTTGAAAACTGTAAGTGATATTGATATGGGACATTTTCTAAAATGATCAGCATGACATGATGTTGATCCTTGTCGAAATTTATTTTGATGCGACTTTAAACATGGCCGCTAGCGGCATTTGTTTACATAGATTTATATAGTAAAAACTTGTAGCGACTACTCCTCTGAAACTACCTCACAAATTTTTATGAAACTTCACAGGAATGTTGCTCTTGATGTCTAATTGATCCCAGATTTTTTTTAGGTCGGCAGGAAATTAAAGATGGCCGCCATGGCTAAAAACAGATTTTTAAAAAAAAGTTTGTAGCGACTACTTCTTGAAAACTGTAAGTGATATTGATATGGGACTTTTTCTTAAATGATCAGCATGACATGATGTCGATCCTTGTCGAAAGTTATTTTGAATCAAAATTAAGCCTGGGCACCAGTGGCCATCTTTGTTTACATAGAGTTTGTATAGTAAAAATTTGTAGTGACTAATCCTCTGAAACTACTAGACGGATTTTCATGAAACTTCACAGGAATGTTGCTCTTGATGTCTAGTTGATCCTAGCACAATTTCAGGTCGGCCGGAAATTCAAGATGGCCACCACGGCTAAACATAGATGTTTAAAAACAAGTTTGTAGCGACTACTTCTTGAAAACTAAGTGATATTGATATGGGACTTTTTCTGAAATGATCAGCAGGACAAGATGTTGATCCTTGTCGAAAATTATTTTGGTTCAACATTAAACATGGCTGCCAGTGGACATCTTTGTTTACCTAGAGTTATATAGTAAAAACTTCAACTTGTAGCGACTACTCCTCTGAAACTACTTGACAGTTTTTATGAAACTTCACAGGAATGCTGACCTAGCTATCAAAATCTATCAGTAGAGCTTCAAGGTCATTGACCTCATGTTATTTTTGGTTAAAAACAGTCCTATTCCAAAATAACTAATTAGCTTTGAAACTTGGCATACATTTTCATCATATCTGTTGCAAGCACCATGACTCTGCCATGCATTTTATCAAACTTATCCCCCTTTTCATCTTAGATTATTGTGGTAATGCGGCATTTGCACCACTATTGGTAGTAATTGACTTTCGAGGGGTGTTGCATGTATTGTTTGCCGTGCTCTTGTTTTAAGGCTTCATTCGTTCATTTCTGAGGTGTCGACTTGCAGACTGTGGCCTTCTAGTTGTATTTAAACGAAACCTTGCCTCGGTGTTCCTCGGGTGGATTTTAGATTAGTTTTTAACATCCCTATTATTGAAAATGGCTGGCATGACAAAGAGCAATTAGTACAGTACTGGTTCTACCCAGGAAAAGTGGGTGGTCTATCTCCACCACAATTTTTTTTTTACCTAACATGTGTTGAAAATGACGTAAAACACCATACAAACAAACAAACTTTATACCAGACGAGGTTCTTGGACTCGTAGGGCATTTTGAACAACTTGTGTTCCAATCGAATGACCTCAAGAACAGAAATAACCATGTGATAAGAGGTGTTGTTACAGCAAATATAAATTCTTAGCTGAAGCACATAGAACACCATTATGTAATAAAACATTTGTTTTGGAGACGTGCATTTTAGGAAGCTAAATATTCGGTAGTTGTGGGGTATAGATGTTAAATATTTTGTAATCTAGCTTCAGAGGTCTGTTTTTCAATTAAAACTTGTATACGCCCGTAGGGATGTATTATGTCGTGGCGTTGTCCATCTGTCCGTCCATGTGTCTGTTAACTTTTACCTGACAACTGATTGTGGCTAATAACTTTCAAAGTATAAGGTCTGCAACAATGAAACTTTGTAAACATCTTTAGCATCATCCAATGAATACATCTGTTAAAGGCACATAACTCTCCAGTTATTTTTTTTTGAATTATTCCTCTTGCTCTTTATAAGTGACTGTGGTTAATAACTTTCAAAGTATTGGGTCTACAACAAGAGGGCCTGTGGATGCTCTACTGGCTAAAGATAAAGCTTATGTATAAGTGGCCATAACTCTTGTCAAAAATCATTCAACCGGAATGTGGCAATGATATACGCAAATAGGCTTGGTACTGATCATCCCTGCCAAGATTCATTGAAATCCGGCCAGAGGTTCAGGAGAACTAGTCTGTACAAAGTTAGTGTATTAAAACCTTTAAAGGGCCATAACTCTGCCAAAATTCATTCAACTGGAACACTGCCATGAAATGCGCAGCTAGGCTTGGTACTGATCATCCCTGCCAAGATTCATTGAATGAATGAATGGTGTTTTACAGCACGTCGACACATAAATAGGTCCTATTGTGCGCAAAAAATTATGAAAAATGAAGTATTAATTAAAAATTAATGTAAATATATAAAGATAAACCTAATAAAAAAATAAGGGATGATAAGGTGTAATATAAACTATTACACCTTTAAATCCGGTGAGAGGTTCAGGAGAACTAGCCTGCATACAAAGTTAGTAAAACCTTTAAAGGGCCATAACTCTGCCAAAAATCTGTCGATCAGAACTTGATGATATACAATACTGGGCTTGGTACTGATCATCCCTGCAGTTTCGTTGAAATCAGGCCAGGGGTTCAGGAGAACTAGTCAAGACAAAGTTTGTGTATTAAAACCTTTAGAAGGCCATAACACTGCCAAAAATCATTCGACTGAAACAAAGAGATGGTTTGCACAACTAGAACTGGATCTGATCATCACTAAAAAGTTTGTTTAAATCCGGCCAGGGGTTCAAGAGAACTAGTCCAGATAAAGTTTGTGTAATAAAACCTTTAAAGGTCCATAACTCTGCCAAAATAATTCACCAGGAACACGGTGACGATATGTACAACTAGGCTTGGTACTGATCATCCTTGCAAAGTTTCATTTAAATTCAGCCAAATGAAGGCCCTTTCATCTTAATCAAGGGCAATAACCCCGGTGTTACTAATCCGATTTGGTTGTTTTTCAAATTTATCTAAGTTTTGCCGTGGTAGAATACAACCAATGCAATCTCACAAACACACCGTCACATGCAGATGGGTAGGAAAATCGAAAATCAGCCAGTTATGGCCCTTGATTTATTGAAAAATGTGAACATTTTGATGTCAACACTCTAGCACCTTCATGTTTGACATCCGATCTTTACCAAACTTTACCAGATTGTTATGGTAGGACCTTCATATTGCCGTATTTCAGCAAAACTGCAGGGATGATCAGTACCAAGCCTAGTTGTGCATATCATCACCTTGTTCCAGCTGAATGGTTTTTGGCAGGGTTGTGACCCTTTAAAGATTTTAATATACAAAATTTGTATGGACTAGTTCTGCTGAACCCCTGGTCGGATTTCAACGAAACTTGGCAAGGTTGATCAGTATCAAGCCTAGTTGTGCATATTGTCACCATGTTGCGGTTGAATGATTTTTGGCAGAGTTACGACTTTAAATGTTTTAATACACAAACTTTGTCCGGAGTAGTTCTGCTAACCACTGGCCAGAATCAACGAAAGTTGGCAAGGATGATCAGTATCAAGCTTAGTTGTGCATATCATTTCCGTGTTCCGGTTGAATGACCTTTGGTGGATTTATGACCCTTTAAAGGTTTTAATACACAAACATTGTCCAGACTAGTCAGTCGGAACTCCTGAACGGATTGCAGGGATGATCAGCACCTAGTTGTGCATATCATCACCATGTTCCGGTTGAAAGATTTTTGGTGGAGTAATGACCCTTTAAAGGTTTTAATACACAAACTTTGTCCGGACTAGTTCTGCCGAACCCTGCCAGATTTCAACGACACTTGGCAAGGATGATCAGTATCAAGCCTAGTTGCACATATCGTCACCGTGTTCTGGTTGGAAGAATTTTGGCAGAGTTATGGCCCTTTAAAGGTTTTGATACACTGAACCAAGCCTATTTGTGCATATTGTTGTCATGTTCCGGTTCAATTATATATGGTGGAGTTGTGGCTCTTTAAAACGTTTTAATACACAAACTTTGTCCGAACTAGTTCTCCATTCGGCTTTCAGCTAAACTTGGTTGCGTATATCATTGTCTTGTTGCCATTTTAATACATAAGTTTGTCCGGACTACTTCTCCTGATCCCCTGCCTGGATTTCCATGAAACTTGGTAGGGATGACCATTACCAAGCCTAGTTGCACATTATACCTTTGTCGTGTTACAGTTGAATGATTTTTGGCAGATTTATGTAGGGGAGACATCTGTTTTTACTAAAAACAACTCCTAGTTCTAATTTAGTATGGTTATTTGGGACTCGAGGCACAACAATAATATAAAATGGGTTTTTGACCACCTGCATAAAGGGGCCCCACTACAGGCGGTCAAAACCTATTTAAACAATTGTGTTTCGAGTCCTTAAATTACCATACCAAATTAGAACTAGGGCCGCTTGTTTAAATTGTTAGCATGGGTCAAGCGTTTATGTTTCTGTTGTGGGTGTTGTTGTTTTGTGTGTTTTTTTGCAATGTTTTAAAAGAAGTACTGATGGAAGTTTTATGACGATAACCCTTGATATAAGAGCTGTTTTAGCAAGTAGAGCGTCCACAGGCCCTCTTGGGCCTCTTGTTAACTAAATGAAGGGCCTTAACTCTGCTGTTACTGGTCCAATCTGGCTGGTTTTCGAACTTTCATTGATATTAACATGATGATATTAACGGATGAAAAATGAAGGCCCTATCGTCTTAACAAGGTAAAAGTTAATGGACGGACGGACGGACGACGGACAACTCGCCATCCCATAACCTCTACTGGCCCTTGAAATGATGGCGATCTATGCCCATCTAGGTAGTGCTCTTGTTAGGCTTCTGTAGGAAATCCATGTTTCTGAGCGATATGAGAACATCTGACCCTCACATCTTCGCTCATCATCTTGGATGACTTGATCATGGCAAATTATTTCCGGACTGTTATTCACCAACTATTTTACCTACAATCTTGAAACTTTATACAAACAGTGCTCTTGGTTAAACAACATCCCTATCAGTTTTTTCAAAAATGCGATACATAGGGATCACTTTGTCGTCAGTCAGTCAGTCTTGATATTTCTTCAGCAAACTTTCAATATATACTCACCATGACAACATCGACATGACCATACTAAAATATAAAGGTCAAGGTCACACTGAAGGTTATTATATGGGTTAAATACTCATTTTTTTCTTCACGAAAACTTAACGTTGGCTATAACTTTTTCATTTCTTATATGACATCGACATGACCATACTAAAATATAAAGGTCAAGGTCACATTGAAGGTCATTATATGGATTAAATACTCATTTTTTTCTTCACGAAAACTTAACGTTGGCTATAACATTTTCATCTCTTGATATTTCTTCATCAAACTGTCAATTTATACTCAACATGACATCCTAAAATATAAAAGTTGAGTTCACACTAAAGGTCATTATATTGGTTAAATACTCATTTTTATCTAACGAAAACGTAAAGTGGCTATAACTTATTAATTTCTTGATATTTCTTCATCAAACTGTCAATTTGTACTCAAAGTGACATCATCGACATGACATCCTAAAATATAAAAGTCAAGGTCACACTGAAGGTATAATTGGTATACACAATTTAGTATATTGGTTAAATACTCATTTTTTTCTTTACGAAAACTTAGTCAGGCCAGTTTGTCAAGGTCATTTATCTGGGTCCAAAAAACCTTGTTATACTGACAAAGCGCAGACAGGCGACACACATGTAAGTTTTAGAAGTTCAAAGGTCAAGGTCATATTGACCTGACACCTAGAAAATGTTTTTTAACTAAAAAACGAGCATATATGCCCTGTTAGGCAGCACTCTTTGTTCCCATATTTTCCCATTTGGGGGACACTGGTTAGTGGTTACTCTTTTGCTTTCTTGTTGTAAACTTGTAAACTATCTGGGTAGAATGAAATGCAACAAACCAATATTTTACATATAGCTTTATTATAAATTACTATACAGTTAATAAATATGAACTAGTTTGTCTAGGACGGAAGAATATCACAGATCCTTTTTACACGGCAGATAGACTGGACTTTCTTGTAAACGTTTAGCACATTTAACTTTCTCTGAGACAAGAAGGCAAGCAAAAGACTCGACTAGTCTCAGTAAATGCACTACAAATATCAGATCAAATAAATACAATTTTGAGCATGTTGGCACTATTCCCTATATAAAGCTTTATATGATTTAAACAAAATGTCTGTATTAAAACAACTGATTTTTTCAAATATATAAATATTGATTTTATTGATTGTGAAATTGTCTGCTTTAGAAAACAAATCAAAGATTTATAATTATGGACTTAAAACCATAATCCAGACGGTATTACTTTATAATTGTCTGTCGGCCATTAGCTTCAGATTAGAACTAGCTGGAGAGAGCCGCTTCCAAATAATTTAAGGTAGGTATTTTAGCATTTATCAAAAATCCCTTTTGAAACCATATAATTTCAATCGACAGAAAACAACAACAAACTGGATTCATGCGATGACCTAAACCGGCTGAATCCAGATTGTTTGGAATGGCAGTGTAAACATACAACAAAGAATACAGGTCAACATTTATACAAAATCTACCACTGATATAGATTTAGCAAGAAAATGATCAAACTTTTTATACATTTAAACCTACAACTGTTAATAATGAGGATTTCATAAAGTTGTGACAGATAAACTGGTTCCCAGTTGTATAGACAGAGAATACAAATACACCTGGGAACCAGTTCACCCGAAAGAATCGAAGTTTTTCCCCCAAATAAGAAACGGAACATATAAATTCTATTATCTGCGTACTGTCAACAGTTTCCTACTCGGATAAAACTTGCGTGTGTGATGTAATAAAAATAGAGGGGTTAAACTTAGTACTATCTATACCTATTTTTGTTCATTTACACAAACTGACACAAAGTTTGTTCAAAGGGGCGCATGGCAATCTTGGAGTAGCAATTAATCCAGTATCATTTTGACTTAAAGGGGTTGATGCACTATTTTCAAACACGATTTATTTAAAAGGGCTCCGAAAAACTTGAAAAAAGCTGAAAGAATAATCAAAATGCCATGAAAAATAAAAGCGATATGACCTATTGAAAATTTGCAAAGAAACATAAATGGAGACGGCCATCTTGGAACGATGACGTCATCGCGACTTTTTACCATATATGGCATATTGACAAAATATATTTAAAACATCACTGCAAATTGATTAAACTAGATGTACAGATGTAAACTGTATAAATTGTATGCTTATTTTTCATTTGCATTAATTTTCTTTGCTTTAAAAGGCATTTTGTCAATATGCGCATTTAATTTAAGGTAATATAATCAACAATTTGTATGTATTAAATATGCAAAACAATTAGCTTTGAACTTTTCAAACAATTATTAATATAATTTACAAAAATGCAACTTATTCCGAAAAGCTAATGAGACATCATGAGTTTTCTAACAGTCAAGACTGCCGGGTGTCCCTTTAACATTGACTTTATAATCCTCCTCATTTCTGAGACAGCAACTACATGCAACCTCACCAATAAACTTGGACCGTTTTTTTTTCATAGGTTTAATTTCTATACTTGACCACTTGACCGTTCATCCTATGACTTCATCACAAAATCCAGTTGGACCTAAACATACACATTATCCTTCCATCATACACTTGGTATGCTGATGGATATTCCAAATTGTTTACCGATCTGTTTTAACTTTTCTTCGTACAAGATATTTTTCTCCACAGATTGTTTATAATTGAACTTGAGATCCTCGATTTCCTCAAAGAAATCCGGTCCAAAGTTTCCCAACTCTTTCTTCATCTGAAAGGTAAAGATAGCAGATGGTTTTATTATATTCTTGCACACCGGATCAGGTTTTCCTCGTGTTACATGAGTGCTGAAGGCTTGATGTTGCACAAAATGTCAGATGTATGAAAGAAAAAGAATCGATCATGGGTATCTGGTTCAGACAGAAATTCCAACCCTCGGTATAACTGTTTTTCATTAACAAAAATAAGGTGATTTATTTATTAAAAAAAAAAAAGAAAAAAAAAAAAAAAAATTGCATACCTACCTACCCTATTTTATTTGAAGCCATAAGTTAATCGGAACCTCTGCCGATAAAAACAGTTATACCTCGGGTTGGAATTCCCTATCTTCACTGGACACCCATGAAAGGTTCTTATAATCTTCACCAGATACCCATGAAAGGTTCTTATAATCTTCACCAGATACCCATGAAAGGTTCTTCTATACCTGATATACACTGTGACTAGAAATGAGAGTCGCCTGAGAGGGCACCGTAATTGCCTGATTAAGGTTTAACTCCTTCATGAAATGCAAAACAATACCAAGAAAAGACACGTGAAAAGGCACATCTTTCACAATTTCTGATAGGAAAGTACTTTGAATTGTCAACCATAATATAATTTTCATTTCAAAGATACATTCTTTCCAAGCATGTAAATATTTACAGTACAGAACAGACACATACTAACATGGGATTCAAACTATTGTTTGGGGCGCTTGTTTCAGCCAAATGTTTTTCAGCATTAACATAATCAATTTTAACAATACGTACATCAATTGTATATCACTAGAACTGGCATTTTTAGTGGTAAAGTAGTTTTGAAAATTGGGTGAGATATAAATATTTTACAGCCAAAATGCATTTTTTGATGGGGATTTTCCCCTGTAAAATTCTTGTTGCTGGGAAAGTAGAAAATTGAGAAACCTCAAGTAACTTAGCCATGCTATTTTGTTATAAAACTTTCAGTGTCTTAATTTACATTTATTCAACACATTAAAACCATTTTTGGATAAAAAAAAATAAATATTTATTTTATATATTTCAAATTTTTGATGCTGCAGAATTTTGCATTGAAAATGCCCTATAAAAACAACTTTCGAATATTATTTTTTATTTCTCAATTGATTTTAAAAAGTAAGTTATTTTTATTCACCTTTAAAAATGTCTGTTTCACTGATATACAACTTATTTAGGAACTAGTTGAGTTATGTCCTAAAAGTAAAAAAAAATTGGCTGAAACAATCGTCCCAAACAAATGGGTCACATTTTTTCACCAGGTCAAACGTGACAACTTGTACAATAACTCACCCGTGTAACCTCCATCTTGAGTTTGTCCCTCTCCAATGCCACTGTCTTCATTTGCAGACCCAGCTCGATATTCTCTGTCATGGCCTTGTCATAACCACTCGCCTTGCTGAATATATCCTCGCTTATCTGGAGATATACAACCAACATGATGGATCAATGTCAACAAAGGAAAAGGGATTGTGATTTGATCCTGTGATTTGAGGCCAAAACTGATCGTTCATGAAAGGTGACCTTGGTGTAGCTTTATCAGAATTTAAACCAGAACTGTCACTGAAGGTGATAAATAACCACTGCTTAAATTCTAAGTCAAACAAAGGGCCATAATTCTGTAATAAATAAGGCAATCAACAATGGGTGATGTAGAGGGACATAAGGTCATCAGTTGTTATGTGTATATAAAGTTTGGGAACAACCCATTCAAAATTGTTTGAGGAATTAAAGTAATAAAAATGTGTTAAGCGACAGGACGCGACGCGAGTAGACGTAACAGGTCAAAAATGTGTTACATGACGGGATGGTACGCGACTTTGTGAAAGCGGGGATATAAAGAAAAGACACATCACAATACGGGTAACCTATTTAAATAGATGACTGCCGATTGCATAAAAAATGCTTTGTTCTGACAGTGAAACAAGCTTCAGTAAAGTGAAGTACACCACAAACAGTAAATATTGAAGTAACCAAATGTAGTAAGAAGTAGCATCAGCAACTAACTTAACTGGAATCTTAAGAATGCTGTGCAGCAGACATTCTGAAAACATCATCGCAAAATCCTGTGCTGTTTAAATCACGTTTCTATAATGCTCTCAGCAAGCACATGGTTGAAAAATAATTTGTTTATCAAATTTAATATTACTGTCTGCTTTTATCTGATACGATAAGACTGATCACCCTCGTGAAACAGGACAATAAATCGGATATCACCATACACCGGATTTATTTATTGGTTAATACTCCATTCAAACAAACAATGTCATCGATATATACCAGTAGGCTGAGCTATGATGAACAAATTGTAGAACGGCAATTATATACATCTTCTAGTACAAAAATAATTTATGAGAAAATTAAATTTGAAGGTTTTCCCTAACCGAAGGATAGGTTAGCCGAATTTTGAAAAACTGGGCTTATATCATTATCAGCATTGATATGTGCCATAAGTAGAACAAAAGTGTTTCAGGTAAGAGGAATACTGGATTCCTTGTATGATTTAAGAATATCACCCTTGGTTATGCAGTCATGGACAGTTATTACGTAAAGTACAGGCTGTATAAAGATTCTTTTAGTGACTTAGGCATTCATTAGTATGAATTAACGTGGTGATGTTTACAACATATATATATTGGTACAGTACATAATTAATAGGATTGGAACGGAAGAAAATCTTCTCTCCTTGGTATTTGTCAAATGCAGTTGATGTTGGCGGTAAATACAAATTAACATCAATATGACAATTTGATGAGTCTAGAACAATTGGTAGCAAGCACCGTAATCACAAAGTCAGCACTCGCATCCATGTTGTCCTTGTGTCAAGAACAATGGAGAATTACGACTTACATTTCCTGCCCCAGCCTGCCGTCTGGCCATACTGAGTTCATGTGCCAGTTCCTTCTTCTCATTCTCCAGTCGGTCTATAGTCAGTCTGGACTGCTGGTAGTCTCGCATCATCTCGGCGTCCGACATGCCCGACTGACCTGGGGGCATACGCTCCAACACAGCCACCTGTAATATGTAGGTAACAATAATGATAATAGAGGACCTTTCACGAGTCCTAATTTTTTATTTATTAAATTAAACAAGTTGGCAAATAAGTTATGTTGCAACGGCTTGTCGGGCATAAGAATATAACATCACTTGTGAAATAAAGATTCAATTCTACAGTGAATTATTTTGTTTTATTACATTTATATGGGTGAACAATTGGATTTCTCAGAGAAAGAAAATTCATAATCACTAAATATTATTAACCAACTCCGAACACAAAAAATAACTGTGGCATTGTATCATGATGTCAATCAAGTGTTGAAGATATTGACGTCAATTGCAATGAACTTTTGAACAAAGGGAAACATTTTGATTAAAATCGTACACAAACTGAATAAAATGTAATAAACAGATTATTTAACTGATGGTTTTCATTTCTAAAGAAATTCTTCATTAAACTTTTTTCTTTTACAAAGAAATTTTGGTCAATCCATACATGTGATATTTTCAGAGGACTTACCCAGGGGATTTGAATTTTTTAAGAGGGGGATTTGACCCTAAAAGAGGGGATTTTTTATCAACTGAATTTTAATGCACGCCATACTTAAAAGATACATTTTTTGGATCTAAATCTTTGTAATTGGACAAGAAAAATTACGCATAAATATTTAGGCACTCGGGTTTTAGCGGGTTTGAACTTGGTAACCCTTGCATGTGAAGCGGACGCTCTACCGATATCTCCATCTGCAGCGAGACAGTAGTAACACATTTATAAACCTGTCTATTTACATACCACCCAACTCAGTCCTACTATCCATAGAAATGTAATATATTATTTAATAAATGTTAATACCCCTAGGGACAAACACAGACATTGACAAAATTAGCAGTCTGATCTATGCACATGGTGAATAATATCTGACCCAAAAATATAAAATCGGTAACTCTTAATTCAATGCTCCAGTTTTGGTGTTTGGCCTGTCTGGTTAAAGCTGTTTATATTGTGCCTACAGAGGCTGATTTCTCAAAATATGTTGTTATATATATACCTCGCCATCAGTAGGATTAGAAACGGTGTACATATGGTGTACACTTTGACTGTTGTTGGCGGGATAGCTATTTTAAACAGATGAAATTCCACATCTATGAAAAAATAATTTTAACCACACAGTACCTTTTTGAGTAGCTGATCCTTTTCTGCCATTAATCTCTGTTCTCGGATGGCTGCCTCTTTCAACAAGGTCTTTGTGTCTGACAACAGTTTGGTCTGTAATTTTAATGTTTATATATTTAATACATTAATCTTATTCAACCTGTTTCATATTGTTTCAGAAACAAACACGAATCTTAGATTTTTGTTATCATATGACGTAATTTGCTTGAGTGATTCAAAGGTAATTAGTGATATTTCCATTTATTATATACGTATTAATTATATATACCTAGTACATACATTTTCCTACAATGGAATACAAAACCCTGTATCACCTCTAGAGGTTTTCTGAATCCGTCTGTATCACTATACTATTAAAAATAGATTTCTGAATCACTATATTACATATGTCATATGACGTCATCGCCTGTGTGTAAAACTAATCTACTGTATGGTGCTATAATATTTTACGAGCCTTCTTATGAAGGGATATAATAAAATGATTATTGTTCTGGAAGTTACATCACCTCTTGTGGATAGGATATCTGCAGATAACTTCCAGATCACGTTACTCTAGTAATAATCCTATTTTAACAAATACACTGGGGCACCACCTATATTATCGTTGAATATTGCATGACGTCTGCCGATCATATTACAAAAGTTATTATTGCAGATTATGAAATGGCATACAAAAGATGCAATTTGATTAAAAATGTTAATCTTTAACCCGCCAAGCACGACTATAATAGCCTTTGAGTCCATTTTAAACCCAGATCAGCCTGCGAGTAACTACAATGTCTGGCTGCTGATCAGTCATTTCCCCAAAACACCCCTTTGTCACATAAATGGAATTTCTTAATTCAAAGAAAAAACAGTCCATTATATATATGTAGTGGGTTAAGGGTTATTAGAAAACATACAAATAACCAACTAACCTTTTTGCCAAGTTCTAGCTCTAATCCCTTCAATCTTTCCTCGTACATGCGAGTGGTGACAGCTGCCTTCCAACCCTTGGAGTCTGTCATCTGTCCCTCCTCCTGCTGTCTGCCCTCTTCTATCTGGAGACGTGTCTTCGACTCGGCGATCTGGCTCTTCTGCTGCTCCAGCTTGATCTCCAACGATGTTATCTGTGCTCGTGACTTCTCATTGGCGTCCATCTCCTGGTGGTTAAATGGCAGACATTGTGGGTAAGAAGTGAATACAACTTTTTTTATATATTATAAAATCTATAAATAAACATACTCCGAAGTGAGCGGAGTGAACTAAATCAATTTTGAGGGGTCCAAAGAAAGTACTATCCTTGTTGAGGGTCCCGAAATAGAATTTCATGGAGGGGTTGGGGAGATTGTAACTTTCTCGTGAGTAAATACAGGCATTTAGTGTGTGTGTGTGTTTTGGTGGTGGGGTGTAGGAAAGTGTGTGTGTTTTTTTTGGGGGGGGGGGGGGGGGGTTGGGGGGGGGGGATGGAGCGGGGGAGGGACGACAACTAGATATTTTCAGGATACTTTCTTCCATTGTAAATGCAGCTCTTACCTTTACAGGAGGGCAACAGTTTTATATCATATGAAGCAGACATAAAATGCAATAAAATACCCAAAAATTACTATCGACCCCTAGGAGTAACCTTGACCTTCATAGTAGGAGCGGGGGAGGGACGACAACTAGATATTTTCAGGATACTTTCTTCCATTGTAAATGCAGCTCTTACCTTTACAGGAGGGCAACAGTTTTATATCATATGAAGCAGACATAAAATGCAATAAAATACCCAAAAATTACTATCGACCCCTAGGAGTAACCTTGACCTTCATAGTAGGAGCGGGGGAGGGACGACAACTAGATATTTTCAGGATACTTTCTTCCATTGTAAATGCAGCTCTTACCTTTACAGGAGGGCAACAGTTTTATATCATATGAAGCAGACATAAAATGCAATAAAATACCCAAAAATTACTATCGACCCCTAGGAGTAACCTTGACCTTCATAGTAGGAAACGGAAAGTTGTCCTTTTTAGATATATAGATATATTTAAGATATCCCTTCATAGGCAATAAATCATGTGTATAAGCATTTAATTATCCTCGCTGTATTGTACAGGGCATTTTAGCGAGAAGTATTGGTCAGGTGTGAAATTCTTTTTCAAGTATTTTGAGAATTAATCCAAATTAGCCTGGCTGATGCCGTTGTACGATATCTATCATCTGGCAACATATCATGATAAATGTACTTTTTTTAAATTTTGCTTGCCGTGTAAGACAAGCATGATATATCAAATCTGAAACTCTTAGTATATATGTTTATACAATGAAAGAGAGAAGTTAATTTGTTTTTAATATTGATTAAATCATATTTAAAAACCGCTATGTTATGTCAATATGAAATACAATACCTTCATCAGATCTTTCCTCATCTTCTCATAGTCATTCATCATCTTGGCTGTTCCCTTCTGCGCACTCGTATACCTCTCACTCAGCGTGGAGCCCACCCTCTGACGCAGCTCCTCGTGTTGAGACTGAAATAATCACACATCATTTACTGGTATATTGAGAACAGGTAAATTAATCCACAAGTAAATGTATTTATCAATTATCTGGCAATAGTTGTGCAGCTGTACAATTCAGATTTACCTCATTTCCCCGTGCAGTCACGCAGTGGTAAAAGTAGTGTCTACGTCATGCAAATAATACTTATTTATACATACAACTTAGCAGCGGTTTTAAATATACGTTTCTCTCCGGGACTATCAAGAAATGTTCATATGATGTTTAAGAGTTAAATTTGTTAATTGATAATACTACCAAAAAGGGTGGCCATTCATCTTTAAAGAAACTAGCGGCGTCCCATGTAGTTTTCTATATAACATGCATTTGTTCCATTACTAATAGTAATTCTCAGAATAGTATACAGCAATTTGTTTTTGTGTATTACCAACTGTTGATCATTGAGTCATTGTACAGAAATAATTTTTGATTCTTTCAGTATGAGCTTGTCAAAAACAATTATAGCGAGTCTTTATGCATGAATACAACAAAAAAATAACACTGTTCTAGCACAGATGTATATATATTCTGGAGGAATGCCATTTAGGCTGTACTACTGTATCTTGTTTTTTACAATAATTATTCTCTGAATAAAGAATGGTAAGTGATAATAATGAATTGTGACATCACTTTAGGTTATAATTATTTACCTTCAGTGCCTCATTCTCCAACTGTAGATTCTGTAGTCGTTCGTTACTGACCACTCCAGGGGCCTTCTTCAACTGTTCATTCTCAGACTGCACCCGCTCCACCACCTTCTTCAGCAGCGCGATCGTCTTCTCCAACTGTCTCTGACTCTTGCCACTCTCACCAATCTGGCAAATATAGGCATACAGTTGTATTGGGTGTAAACTATAGACATATATAGACTATATATATATACATGCAGAGTGAAATATAGGCATATAGTTGTATTGGGTGTAAACTATAGACATATACTTGCAGATCACACACATGCAGACAGAGTGAAATATAGGCTTATAGACATCTATTTCAAGATTGAATCTTCCAAAGTTTGACTTTCACAGCGGTATAAATACTTCAGTCCATGTTCATTTAGTCAACTGTCCTGCAATGGTAGAGAAATTATGTATACACTGAAGTATGCATACATTAAAATAATTACTCTGAATCTGGCTTAACAGGTGACTTGTGTTTAAAGGAACTCTCTCCCCAGTCATCAGACATTATTTTAGACCACTATGTTCCATTGAAAATATTTCTGGCATTTCTAAAATACATACTGACAAAACCTCATTTTAAAAATAATTAGCACTTCTGATACTAGATTTAAGACACTATATATTATTAGTTATTTAGATTCTTGACAGAGGACATGGGCTCACGCTCCCTGCCTGGAAATCACTATTATCTTCACCCGAGCTGTTGGGCTGTCAAGAATCCAAATACTGAATCTGTCATACTTCAAAGTTGTTACTAATTTATATTAAAAAAAGAAACAGAAAAAAAAATCTTCTTAAAACAAGCTTTTTATTTGGCCAATTTCCCTGTAACGTGCCTCTTTTTCACTCCTAACACGTGTTGTCTTTAAATGTTTACGCATATGACGTCAACACTAAACGTCGCCTAGATTGTCGTTTATCACAATGTTGGTGTTTTATTGTCTTTACAAATGGCAAACAATGCTACTTACTATTATGTCAGACTTTTACCCACAATGGAAAGCGCAGAAAAGCAGAAGGAATCGGCTGGCGGTTTCCACAACAAATCGACAGTGTAATCTCCGCCATTTTGTTTTTGTGTATTGAAGGTGTAAAGCACCCATGGGGAAATCGCCAAATGTTTAGAGCGCGAGACATGGTCATGGGTTTATGTCTATGGTGCACTGACCAATCAAACCCGAGCATTTTCTTTGCAGTATGATGAACACTCACCCTTCTGATGCTAGATCCTGCAGAATCCATAGACCTGTTGGTGCCGTCGCCAGCCAGCAGCTGGCTGTTCTCAGACTTCAGGGCCTCCACATACCTCTGAAGGTCAGTGATTCTGTCCTATAGAAGTATATGCAAAACATTACAAAATACACATTCTGACCCCACAAATTTAAGGTTGAGTATATTGTTCCCTTATGGTTTATAGTATAACAGTGAACATACATACAACAAACAGAGTGTTATGTGTTATACACCTAAGTCTGGTTATCCTGTTTAACTATTAAAAACATTATAATGAAAGAAAAACGATTTTATCAAGATCTATAGTCAGTTTTAACAATAAAGCACTCTCCTCTTAAACGGGGGATATGAATTATTACAGATATAAACAGCGGGCGTTTAAGGAAGAAATGTTCAAGTAAACACTAATCAACAAGACACATAGCTACCCTTTTTTAAAATTTAAAATCCATAAATCATATCCCTATCAGCTGAGTATGTTATGACAATTAACATTCATCACAAGAGTATCAGGGCACTTACAATATAAAATTTAAGTCATAACACACACTCAAATTATGCTACGACTTGAATCATGACGAACAACACTTTAATGTTAACACTTTCACTTGAATCAGGAAACATTACACATGAATCAGGAAACATTACACATGAATCAGGAAATAATAAACGACTTGAATTGTGACACATAACACTTGAATCATGATACAGAAGTGGACGGAACTTTGCATGTCAATAAACAACACGTGATTTACGACACTAATTCTTGAATCACGAAACATAACACTGGAATCGCGACACACAACACAGGAAGTGTGACACACAACACCGGAGCTGTGACACACAACACCGGAGTTGTGACACACAACACTGGAATCATGACACACAACACTGGAATCACGACACACAACACCAGGAGTGTGACACACAACACCGGAGCTGTGACACACAACACTGGAGTTGTGACACACAACACTGGAATCATGACAAATAACAATTAAATTGTGACACACTTGAATCATGAATTCACCAACCATTCTTAAAAATATTCTTAGACTTAAGCACAAGCATGCAAAATTTCAATAACAAATAATTCTATAAATTAAGGATCAACGTTCATTAATAATCTGCTATGTAAAAAAATAATAAATACTAATATATAGCAACTTAATACTATTGTTAATCGTTGAAGGTTACGAGAATATTTGTGAATGAAATTTGAGTACTTGAGCTCAAGTCTAAAAATAGTCTGAAGAATGGTTGGTGAATTCCAGACCTGAATCATAACAAATAATAATTGAAATGTTAAACTGAAACATTACATCTGCATAATGACACACACGTTGGCAGAACTCTTGAATTGTGGAATATTACACTTTAATCATGCTACAGACACATGAATCCTGACAAATAACACTTGAATCATGAACTGTTACACTTGAATCATGAAATGTTACACTTGAATCATGAAATGTTACACTTGAATCATGAAATGTTACAATTTGATCATGAACTTACTGTTAGACCTGAATCATGAAATGTTACAAATGAATCATGAACTGTTACACTTGAATCATGAACTGTTACACTTGAATCATGCACTGTTACACTTGAATCATGAAATGTTACACTTAAATCATGAACTGTTACACCTAAATCGTGAAATGTTACACCTGTATCATGAAATGTTACACTTGAATCATGAAATGTTACACTTGAATCATGAACTGTTAATTTGAATCATGAACTGTCACACTTGAATCATGAAATGTTACACCTGAATCATGAAATGTTACACTTGAATCATGACTTACCTTGAGCCTTGGCACATCTTTGTGTGCCTGTTCAGCCTCAAACTTCAGTTCAATATTCTCCTCGGACATCTTGAGCACCTGTTTCTGCAATGACTGGCTCTTATCATACAGCTGCTGGTACTCTGCTGTCCCTGGCCCACTACTACTTCCCATTGGAGACTGAAAATAGTAGAACAAAATAGTATCAATATGACAATATTTGGTGACAGGGGTACCAAAACACATTTATTTTAACACCGGCAGTTTTGAATGCACATTTTGCACGACTGTTGAGAGAACATACTACTTAATTCGTATCATAGTCTTCATGTGTTGCAATTTGAGTTTTGTTTACTAATGATGTAGTTTGTAAAACATGCATATACACAATAATTTGTTTATATTTACTGCAGTTTGTTTATCTGTTCTGTGTTTAACCCATACAGTAGTTTGTTTACCCATGTGCAGTAGTTTGTTTACCCACAATGTAGTTTTGTGTACATGACTAGGTATATTTTCTACTTTTACTGCAGTTTGTTTATCTGTTCTGTGTACAGTAGTTTGTTTTAATATCCATGTGCAGTAGTTTGTTTTGTGTACATGACTAGGTATATTTTCTACTTTTACTGCAGTTGTTTATATATTTACTGTATCTTGTTTATCATTCGCTTGTTTTTGAACCCATGCAGTATTGTGTTCACCCATGCAGTATTGTGTTCACCCATGCAGAGTTGTGTTCATGCAGTATTGTGTTCACCCATGCAGTATTGTGTTCACCCATGCAGTAAGTTTTAAACATCAAATATATTCTGCTTAACTGTCCCACAGTTCCCTCTGTACTGCAGTTTGTTAATCTATACATTAATTTGGTTACCAAAGATATAGTTTGTTAATACATGTATGTATATATTTTTTTGAATGTACTATAGTTTCTTCTATATGTTATTTTGTTTGCAAATACTAAGTTTGTTTACCAATTCTGTAGTTTGTTTACATGTAGTTTGTTCATGTTTACTGTAGTTACTTTACCTGTGATGTAGTTTGAGCCTTCTGTGCAACGACCTTCTCCATAACATCAAGTTGTTCCGTCAACTGTTGGTTACGTAGCTGTACTTCCTGGAAAGGTGCCTCCTGGCCGAGCAGCAACTGGCGTCTTAATTTTGCATTCTGTCATAACAAAATTGTAAGATGCTTTATTGTAACTTAAATTGATGCCTTTGATTTTGACAAAAAAGCTAAATAATTATGTCACAACCTTCCCTTTGAAAATGCGAGACAAAAGCTATATTCTATAAATATCACATTCATGAGAGGGTGATAGTAAGAATGTTCACCCTGAGGATATGATATCGCCCGAGGCGAAGCCGAGAATGATAATCACTATCTGAAAGGTGAACATTCTTACTATCACCCTCTCATGAATGTGATATTTATTTTTATTATACCAAAAACCCTTCGAGCCAAAATAAGGTTCATTTTCAATACAGATTTCACTTTTAGATGGATTTTGTTTTGTTTTTGAAACAATTTTTTTCAAAAAGTTGCAATGAAAGTTATATCGTTGGATTGGAAATAACGTAACTAAGAAAATGAGTGGTAGTTTATTGAAATCGGTAAAGTACTTTTGAAGTTATGAAGAGTTAAAAAAAATAGCAATTGCACCAAACTGAGCCGACGACGTCACCGATACAGTATGTACACCAATGCGCATCAAAGCTGCTCATGTGATTTCCCTGCAACTTACTATCACCCTGTACTATCACCCTCGTGTCAGATAGTTATTTTAATGCATTTTTTAAATAAAGTTCTTGTTACTCCTGGAAATTCATTGACCTAGCCCATAATATACTCACTTCTTCTTGTAGCTGGTAGTTCTGGTTTTTAAGAGCCTCAAGTTGATGGTCAGGTTTGCCATGTACCACGGCTGTGAGGGGTGGGGCTGCAGCACCTGTCTTAGACCCCAGGGAGCTGACACGTCTCTCTAAGTTTTCCTTTTCTTTGTTCAACCTGAAGTTATAATACAGTGATTATGACAGTAGAATTTACAATAGTTTATTATTCTGTGTTATACCCTGACCTTGAACCCTAAAATTTGATGGGACTAGATGTCCAGCTTGAAGCTGTACCAGAAACAAGACATGACAAAGTTGGACAAAAAGTTGATCACAAGCGTCGTTACAGTTGGCAATGGATTAATAATAGAAACACACTGATGAAGTTTTATCTATATTCTGAGTGTTGATTCTTACGGATGGCGGGAGGTGTACAGTACTGGTTATACCCAGGAAAAGTGGGTGGTCTACCTCCACCACAAAAAAAATTGACTATCATATATAACCCGACATGTGTTGAAAATGACGTAAAACATCATATAAACAAACAAACAGACTATATTCTGCATTATGAAGGTGAGATACAGGATTTGTACAGAAAATTGAACATGACCTATATTTTAGAGAAAGTAGGTCACAAAACCTGTGACATCATGTCCGGTCGAATAGAGGAACACGGATATAGCAGGTGAGATAAAAGAGTTGTCACTAACCAGTCTGTGACCTATATATTGAAGAAAGTAGGTCAACATTACAAAAAAGTTTGCACATCATGTCCGATGGATAAGAGAAACACAATGACACAGTTTTGTTTATATTGCTTTTACCGAATTATGCAAGTCAACATACATGTACAAGATATGTACCAAAAAATAATGTGACCTATATTTCACATAAACTAGGTCACACCATTGGAAACGATAGTACACTGTGTCATGTTGACAAGGTTTGATCCATATTCCACATAAAGATGGTGAAATATTCGAAGAAATAAGTGCAAAAGCATGAAACAGAATTTGTACAGAAAACTTTATATGAGAAAGTAGGTCATAGTGACCCAAAAGTTTGCACACCAAAATCCTGTCCAAAGAAGCGAGATGTTTCATGAAATCTATACACAGGCACACATAGATGCTGGTATATACACTGGGACACCGCAGTGATCACTTCAAGCTCTGCACAAGCAGACTCAAGAAAAGTAGAGCCGAGACCAATATGATATCGATGTTATTTCACGATGTACTATTATTACACTATGTACTGAGCACGTCCGTGGTGGAGGGGTTAACAATGTTGCATTGTAAACCCTCTCGTCTCTCAATGCTGGGGGTTCAAATCCCACTGGGAGTTGAACTTGTAAGTGAGAAAGTGTTGATTCTTATGGATGGCGGAAGGTATACAGTACTGGTTCTACCCAGAAAAATGTGGTAGTTTGCCTCTACCACAAAAACAGCAACAACCGTGATATATGGCCTAAAATGTTCTAAAATTGATGTAAAACATCATTCAAACAAACATCATACACTATGCACTATATACCTGAATAAATGTATGCTAAGCAAGTATTATTTTTCAAGTTCAGACATACCTGTTTTATACAAATCCATTATCATTCACCAGTAATAAATCTATCCATATCAAGATCTACATGTATTGGTTTATTTGCATGTCAAATGCTATGCTTTTTTCATATCAAACAATTTCCTAATATCCACGACTTAAATCTGACATACATGTACACATACAACTGGAACACACTACGACAATATACTATTGGTTATTTCTAGATAAACCAATACACAGGTAGAGTTACCACTATTGATTTTTAACGATAAGGTATTATTGGGTTACCCACCTTTACTTTAACATGATACAACATGTATCATAATACAACATGTATCATACCTGGGTGGATTTTGTAGTCTATAGTCTGTTTCAGTGATTGTGTTTTATAAAGTTAAATAAATAAATGCAATTGTATGAAATTTTATATTTATATTCTGTATCTGTAGGAATACACAGTAGAGAGAAATCATACTGGTATTTAACAACAGGAAGAGTGAGTAGCATTTGTGAAGTGTTGACAATTTGTTGTTTTAAATTGTATTTCCGTTTATTTACAGCATTACAAATTGTACATAAAAAAACATATGGAGGATAATTGAATGTTGTTTGAATGTTGTTTAACGGATCATCAACACAGTAGGTTATTTAGAGCCACCCCAGAGAGAGGGGAAGGATACACAGGAATCCGGGAACCGTGCCCTACTCTTATTATCGAATAGATTCCTATGGTTCTTTAACGTGCTCGGAGGATAGACCGATACACGGGACCGCCCGGTTTACGTCCCCATCTGACGGATGAGGATAAGGGAAAGTGTCTTGTCCAAGAACACACCGACAAAACTCAGTGGCACCACAGAGGATTGAACCCGGGGCCTCCGGTTACAAATCCGCTGCGCTACCGACTGTGCCACGTCAGCCCTCAGAATAAAAAGGTGTGTAAACACCTCTCCTAAGTATACTGAAAGGAGTAAGAAACGCACCACGGGAATTTCCGCTATATATTGTATATACTGCACACTTAATTCCACATATATTCCAAGGAAAAAAAAAAAGTTGCAGTTAGAGAAAGGACATAACTGTGATGTTGTAGACGTTTTAATCACAGTACATAAATGTTGAAGTTCCTCTTTGAAAAATTGAGCCAGTTCAGTACTGTATTTAACGTAGTTTGCAAAATTTGCATCCTAAGTTTGCGCCGAACGCGTACTCTGTCAATAATGAAACTTTGCAGGAATACTATTTGCTGTGTTACGTGTTGTTTTAGTATTTTTTTCCGAAAGGAAAAATCTTACGTAGCCATGTACCATTCGATTAACAGCAGCATATTGTACATACAATATATAGCGGAAATTCCCGTGTCGTGTTTCTGTTTCATTTCAGTATATATTGAGTATAGGCATGAATTACAGATAACAAATCTACACAATATATATTTAAATATAATATAAGCATGGTAAGAGTTTTCACAGAAAAAGTGGAGAAAAGCAATTAATACAATATGGCAAGTTGAGGTAACAAATGCAAACATTTTCATTCGAAAGTACAAATTAATAAATATTGGGTCCGTTCAGGGTTCTCCAATCAGTTACCGAAAGCACTCTCGGTAACCATCGGCTACCATCGGTCACTGTCGATGCCGACAGGTATAACGTTGGTAGCCAATCTTCCTGCGACTCTACACCTGAGGTAGTATCTGTGGCCTCGTTGGTACCAAATGTTACCATCGATGGCCATTGCCAATGGGAGAACCCTGAACAAACCCAATATAGAACACAAAAGGTGATGAATGAGGGAGCAGACGGCAAGACATCGCATAATCGTGACTCGTTTAATACTTTATAAATGTGGAATGTAAAATATGTTGGTCACTGTTATGGATTAATTTGGTGCATCGCAAAGACTTGAAACATGTATGTGTTTAAGCATTGGTGAACTTAACTTGGAAAATTAAATGGTAACTCTGATCATACATGGTGGGATAGCGAAGAGAGAGTGGGATTATACCCCACTTCTAGTTATTAAATTTTAATGGGTTTTGCTTTAACAATGTAGCTTACGTCTGCTCTAGTCATTTTTTTCTAGTATGCCCTGCACCCTTCTAGAGCACCCCATATTGTACCAACCTTTCAACCAGATCCTTGAGCATCTGGTTAGCCTTCTGAAGTTTGTCAATCTCAACATCTCGCTCTTTTATCTTTGACCTCATCTTCTCCACTGTCTTCTGCCATTTCTTGCTCTCCTCCCACTTTATAAGGTCTTCACTTCCTCCACTACCCTGTAACATATAGCATAATATATGTTATAATGATGATACTGCTGATGCTACTGATGCTTGTCACTCCCTTCACTACAGTGTATAAGGCAGAAATTGAAGAATTGGATGTGCAAATATGCAAACTGGGTGTGCAAAGTAAATCTGCACCAAATGGGTCATGCATTTGTTTTACAGATAATGTTTAAAACTATCTTCTATAAACGTATTCAAAATATAACAATATTGAGAAAGTAAGAGGGTGAAAAGTTGTTTCAACCCTACCCCACCAAAATTTGGTCATGATTTTTTTAAAAATGGTTGTGCAGAAGACGGCTGCATGGTTGGCTGGCTAATACACTGCTTCACTACGGTAACAGTTAACAGTAAAAGAGTATTAAGATTCGTAATGCATGTTTATTACATAAAATTATATACACATGTATACGACTTCCTGAAGAAAACTAACCTTTGGTGGTGGATCTCTAGGCGACTCCTTCTTATGTTCATATGGTTTCTCTGCCGCCTGCCCTTTCCGCTTGAGTTCCCCCTCCAGCAGACGTACCTGGCGTCTCAGCTCGTCCATCTCACGCTTTGTGTTCTCCTCACCCGTCTTCTACAAACACAACGTTTACAACACTTTGTCAAAGCTGTTACTCATTTAAAAAAGATTCTACTCTGGCCTTACAGGCAAACAATTAGTTTCTGAGTTACTGGTGGAGCTATATGCACAGCATACCTATCGAGACCTCAAAGCAAAACTATTGTATCTTACCTTTTTGCGGCCGAAGGGTGGCCTATAGTAGTCGCACCCTCCGTCTGTCAGGCAGGCAGTCAGCCCGTCCGTCCGTTCATCCATACCATCGTGCCCGGTAAATAACTCTAACATTCATGGACGGATTTTCAAATAACTTGGCACAAGTACTCACCACAACAAGACAATGTGTCGCGCGCAAACTCCAGGTCCGTGTCTCCAAGGTCAAGGTCACATTTAGAGGTCAAAGGTAAAAAAGAAGTACTTTCGGTTCCATTTTTCATGTCCGGTAAATAACTGTGACATTCATGGAGGGATTTTCAAATAACCTGCCACAAGTGTTCACCACAACAAGACAACGTGTCGCAAGCAAAATTTTAATGAAGTCATATTAGTTGTGTTTAGTGAATAACTTTGCCATCGGTTTAGGGATTTTCATATAACCTGGCAGAAATTTTCACCATAAAAAGATGACGTGTCACGCGCAAAACTCAGGTATAGTGGAAATACAGACAAATACTTCGGGGGCATTTGTCACTTACAGTGATATTTCTTGTTTATTTATATATAGTTACAATAGTTTGGCGTTCACCTCTCCCTATGTCTTGGTGTGTAGTACACATACAGTAATACCATTCTGCACTGATAGCGTGAAGGTGATGTCACTTACTGTTATGCCACGTCACGAATGTGGAGCAGGCATTTTGTGTTTCTCTTATCCGTCTCTCCGTCCATCCCTCCCTAGTTCTATATTCCAGTTTTTGCTCAGATACAAAAAGCCATACAGTTTTTAAACTTCATACACATTTACATCTATATGGCAGCAGTTCCTAACAAAAGTAGGTCAATATGAATGACCTTGACTTACTTTTCAGACAATTTAAAAATGAAGTTTTATGTTATGTGATTGGCAGCACTAAAGCAGGGCTTCGTTTTTCACTTTCTAAAACGTTTTGGAGTTTTTTCTTACTCTATATTTTCTCCGCTCATTTTACCTTTTTGCCTTCTGGCACATTTTCTGAATGGTTTTGACCTATTGCCTGCTTGCACACTTTCCGATCGGTTTTGACTTAGTTTTCCGGCTACTAGAGTTTCAGCATTTTTCCATTTCCCCAATCCAAATACTATAGTACCTGCGTTTTCATGGTGCTCATCCTCTCCACCTTCTTCTCCAAATCTTCCATCTCAGACTCCAGTCTGTGCTTGTCTCCCTTTAATTTGTGAATCGTCTTGTCTTTCTGATCTGTAAATTTAATCAGATAAAATAAAAGGGTCAATACCTCACATTATTTAGTCCCACTTTTATGTTGTATGTGGTACCTGAACATATCTCAAGTTAAAGAACAAATAAAGGAAGGTGCATGGATACATTTATTTACCTCTTTTTCATTTGTATGGTACCCAGTTTGCATATAGTTGGGAGTTTAACTAGCATTAAGGTGGCATGCGTTCAGTTCCTAGAGATTGACTGAATTGGGTTTTACGGCACAACATCACAAGAAAGGTCACCAAACAGTCCCTACCATCTGCCTCTAGCGGGTTTTGCAGTGGTCCTTTTCTATACCCAGTAACCACACGGTAGTAACAGTAAAGCGTTACAGAATATAACCCTAACACATCTGTGATATCCGAAATATTACATAGAAATCACCAAGGTAGATTTGAATTTACATTACAAACCATTTTACTGATAACTAGGGAAATTAACGCATGCTGTGTTAATACTGACATAATTATTTTTGTATTGTATTGAACAATGCTATACAGCAGTATAATACTGACATAATTATGCTATACAGCAGTATAATACTGACATAATTAGTTTTGTATTGTATTGAACAATGCTATACAGCAGTATAATACTGACATTATTAGTTTTGTATTGTATTGAACAATGCTATACAGCAGTATAATACTGACATTATTAGTTTTGTATTTTACTGAACAATGCTATACAGCAGTATAATACTGACATTATTAGTTTTGTATTGTACTGAACAATGCCATACAGCAGTATAATACTGACATCATTAGTTTTGTATTGTACTGAACAATGCTATACAGCAGTATAATACTGACATTATTAGTTTTGTATTGTACTGAACAATGCTATACAGCAGTATATGAACCTTACGTACAGAATGTTTAAACTATTCAATAAAATTCAAATACTGCAACATTTAAAAATATCCGGTTACGAAAATCAAAGAGGAGTTCCCATTGCCAGGTGTGATATGGAGAAGACCGATATAGGCAGCTGCATTAATAAAGGTACAATAAGTGGCATTTCTGGAGTGATATGATGAATAGAATCTCAAATTCGTACCTATTTAAAGCGGTCGATGCACTATTTTCAAACAACATTTATTTAAAAGGGCTCTGAAAAACTTCAAACATACTGAAAGAATTATCAAAATACCATGAAAAATAAAGGAGATATGGCCGGTTGAAAATTTGCAAAGAAACATAAATGGAGGCGGCCATCTTGGAATGATGACATCATCACACCTTTTTACCATATATGGCATATTGACAAAATTTGATTAAAATGAATGATTAAAAATAAATATACAAATGTAAAATGTATACATTGTATGCTTATTTTTCGTTTGCAGTGATTTTCTTTGCCCTAAAACATATTTTTTTCAATATGCCATATATGGTAAAAAGGCACGATGATGTCAGTGTTCCACGATGGCCGCCTCCATTTAGGTTTCTTTGCAAATTTTCAACAGGTCATATCTGCTTTATTTTTGGTTGCATATTGATAATTCTTTCAGCTATTTTTCAAGATTTTTAGAGCCCTCTTAAATAAATTAATGTTGTTTAAAATATTGCATCAACTCCTTTAATACTGAATTTAATATTAAACTTGATATATTACGCTCAGCACAGATTCACCAAAACTTGTTTATTAAATTGAATATTAAACAGGCACTCTTGTAAGATCCTCTATTCAAATAAAGAACATACTCAGTTCCTCCCTATAGTCGTCCATCTCTGTCTGCAGTCCTGTCTCCTTGTCTCTCCGTTTCTTCATCTCCTTCTTCTGTTTCTCAACTGTGTTCTGTAGATCTTCTATCTGGTCCTGAATTGGAACGTAATTAAAAATACTTTAATATTTCATTCTGGAATTAATTCAAATAACATCCGACTGGGAAAAGAGAGAATGGGTGGGGCAAATCTGACCTTGTCTCTATCATTCAATCAGGTAAATTGGGACATCTATCAATATGGCCTCTTAATACAACCCTACAGGAGCTTGCGCAGTATATAAAAATCAGCGAGTTCCTAAATTTTTAGAATGTTCTTATCTAGGATAAAAATATTATAGATCAAAATATGATATTAGTACCATGTTTTTCAGGTATAAAATTTGAATTCGCCAAATATTTTTAATGGAATAGTGTGAAACACGCTTATATTAATTCTGGTGCATAAACCTAGGATGGCACATATAAGTCATTTTTAATTTCATCATGTTTAGGCCCTTTAGAATAATAATAAAAATTAATTATCATTATTTTCCGATTTTAAGGGTGCCCTCTGGTGAATATCAGAACAGATAGAATTTTTTATTTCCCTGTTTTTTATGAAGACTAACATATTACTAGTTAGTTTCTGGAAAAATAATGATGGGTCGGTGATTTAACTTTTTCGCAAAATTAATCTTTAGTAATACACTCTCACAGTGTGGTTTTAAATTCTGAATCAGCTGCAAATTGTGTATGGCAACTTACATGTGTGTAGTGTGGTTTGCAGAACAGGTATCGATTTTCCGTCTTTTTTAATGTAATAGATCATACTTTAGGACGAAAAATTAAGGGTTGGGGTATTTTTATCACCATCTGAAAAATTAGTACATCCCTTGTCATTACCCCACCCAGTTTACTATAAATTGCATTTTTAAATTTGTGATCCATACATTTTTCATGATAAAGGAACAGATAACTTTTTGAGATATTTTGTCTACAATATATACAAGACCTGAGTATCAGAATGAAAAAATAAAAATTGGGGGTCGGTGTGCATATAAGAAAGATATTCAATAAAAACTGAGAAAAAAATGTGCTTTTTTAGATTTCGACGAGCTCTGACATATAACGGCATAGGTCTGTAACAAATAATAGGAAAATACTTTTTATTCCTGTCTATGTATATGCTAACACATGTCTTTGTAATAAAGTTTAAATTAAGTGAATATCTTAAATGGTTTTTGAGAAATACCATCTTTTGTACCCCTACCCCCCATTTTGGCTTATGTTAAAAATTGTCAATTTTGGGCACATGTGAGGTCCAAATAAAAATCTAATTTTTTTTTATTTTTTTTGCACTAAAATATCCCTATTGGGCATAAGTTTGTTACTGTATAATTATTTTTTCCAGTTTTATTATAATTTTTGAAATATAACAAATGTAAATTTCCGGAAGTGCAAAAATCCAAAACCTCAGCAGAGGGCACCCTTAAGTTAAACCCCTAAACCTCTCAGAAGGCTGATGTACCGTACACCCTTTAACATAAAATCCTTATTTTGTAATATCTGCATTTCTACTGCAGACACCTGCAACTTACTATTGCATTTTGTTGCGCCTCAATTTCCAGTGAAAAACATTTACTTTGGGTGCGGAGCTAAATCAAACATGGTGAAAGGGCCATAACTCTGGATTTACATGGTCGATTTTGATGCGGAATCAATATGTTCATCTTATCATAGGTAAAAATCGTGAACAGTTTCGAAACAATCCGCTGATAACTGTAGGAGGAGATAGACACACAACTATTCGAGAAGGACAGACACTTGTGGATGGACAGAAAGCTAACGCTATACGCCCCCCTCACTCATTTGCATAAAAACAAGTTATGAGTTCTTTTTTTTTAAAAGATTTGTGTTATTGACAGACCCCTTGTGACTTTTATTGACTTAAACCATTTTTTGGCTCGTCATTTCGCCAAAACTGGTAATTTCATAGCATTTGACAATATCCAGAGAAGGCCCTGCATCATGGCAAGTTTTGTTTGTATGACGTTCTCATGCTAATTGCCATAATTTGCTATAAAAAAGCATGTAATGTTGGCAGCGTCAACAGTATGTGTAATACATTAAAACTCTACTTTTTAGCTCAAATACAATGTATTTACATTATTAAAGACTGAAAAACCGAGAACAAACATAATATAAATATAAGGATTGAATTTGACATTTCAATCTTTCTACGGGGTTTAAAGTTAGTGAAAGACCATTTGGGCTTCAATTCAATCCTTAAATGGATATTATTTTATTTTTCATCAGTTCAACAATACTTACGACAAGCTCCCTGGTGTGTTTATCAATGATCTGCTGTACGTTGATCTGCTGGGAGGAGTCATCAGAGTGGGCTTTAACTTGCTCCTGGGCCTGAGTCACCATGTCTGCCCTCAACTCTGTCAGCGCCTTACTTAGGGCCTGAAATTGGTTTAAACAAAGCCTATTTAAGAAATAGAACATGGTTTACGATGAACTATCAAGGATTATATCATGTTTATTGAGTTAGGTTGTAAACAAGAATTTCACAGTTTCAGAACCTAAGCAACTGGATTGAACTGTGTAAAGTTGCAGGCCATAGTTAAACTAGAAATGTGTCCATGGGACACGAATGCCGCCACTGAAAACAATCATCGGAAAACGTAAAATTTGAAAGGGCCATAACTCTGGATTTACATGGTCGATTTTGATGCGGAATCAATATGTTCATCTTATCATAGGTAAAAATCGTGAACAGTTTCGAAACAATCCGCTGATAACTGTAGGAGGAGATAGACACACAACTATTCGAGAAGGACAGACACTTGTGGATGGACAGAAAGCTAACGCTATACGCCCCCCTCACTCATTTGCATAAAAACAAGTTATGAGTTCTTTTTTTTTAAAAGATTTGTGTTATTGACAGACCCCTTGTGACTTTTATTGACTTAAACCATTTTTTGGCTCGTCATTTCGCCAAAACTGGTAATTTCATAGCATTTGACAATATCCAGAGAAGGCCCTGCATCATGGCAAGTAAGCCTACAAAGTTTCAAAAGAAATGAGTGACTATTTACACACGCATTGGACAGACACAAAAAAGGACGGATAGCATTTTTATGTCTCTCGGTGGTTTAAAATGTGTGAATAAAAGTTTTGCACTAACCTGATGTTGTTTTTCCTTCAATGCCAGCTGGTTTTTCAGCCTCTCCACTAAATTCTTCATGGTTGTGGTTGGGGCGCGGGAGTTGGCGTCCTTTGTCGTGCCAAGTTCCTCATTAAGTACCTCCAGCTCCTTGGCCTGGTGCTCTGTCGTCTTCTGTATTTTATCTATCTCAGACTGCTTCACTGACAACTCCTCACGCAGCTGATCCACCATGCTGGACAAAATAAATTAAGAACTAAGTAAGGTCAAACAAAAAATATTTTGTTTCCTTTAACACGGTCAAAGAAATTAGGGTAGGTCGGTAGGAAGATATTTTTTATTTTCATATATAGACTGTACAGAGAGAAGGTCTTGATTTTTACGGTGTTTGCTAACTTTTCCCATAAACATCTTAATGGCAGGCGTTAAAATTATCATTGCATTGATTCTCAGTAGGTGAGATACACGTACAAGAGATATTTTAACACAATTTACTTTTGACAAGGAACTCAAATAAATTATGGTGTGAAGTGTGTTAGTTCAGCCTTAGCAATTATGACAATTACATGTAAAGATGTATTACATACGCATTTTCTTGTTCATACAGGATTAGTATGTATGGGGTTTAACATTGTTGTTAACAATCTTTCAGTCATATCACAACAGTGTCTTACTTGTAGCAGTGAGCTCAATGCTCAGTTTTATAGTGCTGCCACACTGGAATATCACAACGTAAACACACAACATGATACCCTACCCAGTCTGTTTATAATGTAATTGGGCCGATAAGTCCTAAAACTATCCTTTATATGCTGAACATCAAGCAAGCAAGCTACTAGTACCAATGTACCATTATGAAAGCATTAAGTTTGACCCGGTCGGGGATAAAACCCGCTACCTCCTGCATGTGAGGCTAAAAAGGATGAAGAAAAGCACAAAATATGTTAATATTATATTTTAATACAAATGAGAGGAAACTACATGTATTTCGGTGGAAACCAAAGTTCATATAAATCCTAACCTCTGCTTCTCCCCAATATACTGCATTCCCTGAGTCTGCATTTTCGCTCTAACGGAGACGATGTCCTCGTCCCGCACCCGTATCTTCTCTGCCATCGCAGACAGTGCATTCTCCTGTTCCACAACAAGATCTTCTAACTGATTCAGGCGTGCAATCTGGACATAAAACAGACAATGTATATAATATGCTAACTAAAAATATCACTGAAAGTGACGAATGCCCCGTTTTTTTTGATACAGCCAATGAGAATGGGCAAACTCAAGAATAACAAGATGTTCAAGTATTGCAGAGCAATACACGTCCCCTACCAAGTATTTTTTTTTATTAACTGTGACCATGACCATAAATGCAATCCCAAACTTGCTTTTTATATAAGCCACCTAAACACCAATTTTCAGGCAAATATCTTATTTCTAAGTAAAGTTAATGATCAGAAACAGTTGTTCTATTTTTAGTAACAGTGAACTTGACCTTCAAAGTGACCCCAAATGCAATCCCAAGCTTCCTTTTCAAATAAGCTACCTACCCATAAAGTTTCATTACAATATCTCATTACAAAGTAAAGTTATTGAGCGGAGACCATTTTTCTGTATTTAATAACAGTGACCTTGACCTTGATCCCAGTGACCCCAAATGCAATACCAAGCTTCCTTTTCATATAAGCTACCCTCAAGTTATTGAGCAGAAACCATTTTCCTATTTTTAGTAACAGTATATTTTGTGTATTTTTTACAATTTCTTTTGCCATAGCAACCACAATTTTTGATTAAAACAAAATGATATGTATAATCTCCTCACTCCCTTTTTTTTACCTACACACAAATTTTCATTAAATTATCTTAAGCATTGCTTTTGTTATCAAAGGATCCATGTATTTTGTGTATTTTTACTATTTCTGTCCATATTCTGTCAAATCAACAAAATAAAACAATGTGCATAATCCCCTCATTGCCCTCTACCAACATGCCATGGGTGGGGGGTGGGGTGTGGGGGGTGGCAAATCTAAAGTCCCCTCCAATGACACAGCGGTAGGGGACTAATAAATGTCCAAAATATTTGTTTATTTTTTAATATGTCATGTAGAGGGACCTAAGGTTATCAGTTGTTATGTGTACATGAAGTTTGGAAAAAATCAATTCAAAAATGTTTGACAAAAAATGTGTTACAGGACATTATAACATATTACGGTGAAAATTCTAAGTCAACAAAGGGCCACAATTCTGTAATCAAATTAGGCGATTAACAATGGGTGATGTGAAGGGATATAAGGTCATCAGTTGTTATGTGTATATGAAAACTGTTTGAGAAATGCAAGCAAGAACAATGTGTTGCGCGACGGAACAAAAATGTTACAGGACGCGACGGGACAAAATTGTGTTATGGGACGTGACGTGACAACGAGATTCCTATATAGCACCCATTTCAATTTGTGAATGTGGGGCAATAATGACAGACGGCCAAAAATAAGAAAGATTATTGATTTAACAACACAATAAAATGTATGCCATTACTCATATTAAATAATAACTATTAGAAACTATGCCAGGCCTTATTGTGAATCGCTTGCAGTACCTGCTTGTTTGTGATTGGCTGAGCCAGTTTCTGGGACATGATCTGCTGGGCGGCTTCCTTGAACTTGCTGAATGCCGCGTCTGTGTTCATGTGTATTTTCTGCTGCATGGCCTTGAGTTCCTTTTCATGTCGTCTGTTCATTTCTTGCATGTCCTCACGCGCCTGTCGCAGCAAGTCCTGGTATTTGCAGATTGTCTCCTCCTTTTGCTGAATACGAGCCTGAAATAATATCAGATTATAACAAGGCTTTTTTTCAAGATAATTGGGGAAAAGGCCTAGGCCTGCTGATTTTGGAGGAAAGGAAGTATGAGATTGTCAAAATTGGGAAAGAAAGAGCATGAGTTCTGCTATTTAGGGATGGTGGACTGGGCAATCTAGAATGACTGTTCATTCTCAAAATTCATGGCTGCCATATCAAATAAACTACCTATGTAATGTGGATTGGGCAATCTTTAATGACTGTTCACTCTCAAATTTCATGGCTACCATACCTATCAACTACTTATGTTTTGTGGACTGGGCAAACTTAAATGACAGTTCACTCTCAAAATTCATGGCTACCATACCTATAAACTACCTATGTTTTGTGGACTGGGCAATCTTGAATGACAGTTCACTCTCAAAATGTATGGCTACCATACCTATAAACAATCTATTTTTTGTGGACTGGGCAAACCTGAATGACAGTTCACTCTCAAAATTCATGGCTACCATACCTATAAACTACCTATGTTTTGTGGACTGGGCAATCTTGAATGACAGTTAACTCTCAAAATTCATGGCTACAATATGTATAAACTAACTATGTTTTGTGGACTGGGCAATCTTGAATGACAGTTCACTCTCAAAATGCATGGCTACCATACCTATAAACTACCTATATTTTGTGGACTGGGCAAACTTGAATGACAGTTCACTCGCAAATTCATGGCTACAATACGTATAAACTACCTATGTATTGTGGACTGGGCAATCTTGAATGACAGTTCACTCTCAAAATTCATGGCTATCATACCTATAAACTACCTATGTTTTTGGACTGAGCAAACTTGAATGACAGTTCACTCTCAAAATTCATGGCTACAATATGTTTACACTATATGTTTTGTGGCTGGGCAAACTTGAATGACATTTCATTCTCTAATTTCATGGCTACCATACCTACAAACTACCTATGTTTTGTGGACTGGGCAATCTTGAATGACAGTTCATTCTCAAAATTCATGGCTACCATACCTATAAGCTACCTATGTTTTTTAGACTGGGCAAACTTGAATGACAGTTCACTCTCAAAATTCATGGCTACAATACGTTTACACTATATGTATTGTGGACTGGGCAATCTTGAATGATAGTTCACTCTCAAATTTTATGGCTACCATACATGTAAACTATGGATTGGTGGATGACAGTTCACTCTTATAGTTCATGACTACCATACCTGTAAACTATGTATGGTGGACGGGGCAATCTTGAAGGACAGTTTGCTATTGTAGTTCATGACTACCTACCTGTAAACTATGTATGATGGACTGGGCAATCATTAACAACTGTTCATTCTCAAAATGCATGACTATCATACCTGTTAACTATGTATGGTGGACTGGGCAATCTTTAATGACTACTCACTCTCAAAATTCATGACAACCATACCTGTAAACTATGTATGGTGGACTTGGCAATCTTTAACAATTGTTCACTCTTAAAATTCATGACTACCATACCTGTAAACTATGTATTGTGGACTGGGCAATCTTGAATGACAGTTTACTCTCAAAATTCATTTCTACCATACCTGTAAACTATGGATTGGTGGACTGGGAAATCTTGAATGACAGTTCACTCTTATAGTTCATGACTACCATACCTGTAAACTATGTATGCTGGATGGGGCAATCTTGAAGGACAGTTCACTCTTATAGTTCAAGACTACATACTTTTTGGACTGGGCAATCTTGAATGACAGTTCACTCTTATAGTTCATGACTACTTACCTGTAAACTATGTATGGTGGAAAGGGCAATCTTGAACGATTGTTCACCCTTATAGTTCATGACTATCTACCTGTAAACTATGTATGGTGGACTGGGCAATCTTGAATGACTGCTCACTCTTAAAATTCATGACAACCAAACCTGTAAACTATGTATGGTGGACTGGGCAATCTTGAACGACAGTTTGCTCTTATATTTCATTATTAACATACCTGTAAACTATGTATGGCGGACTGGGCAATCTTGAATGACTGTTCAATCATAGTTCATGACTACCATACCTGTAAACTATGTATGGTGGACTGCGCAATCTTGAATGACTGTTCAATCATAGTTCATGACTACCATACCTGTAAACTATGTATGCTGGACTGCGCAATATTGAATGACTGTTCAATCATAGTTCATGACTACCATACCTGTAAACTATGTATGGTGGACTGGGCAATCTTGAATGACTGTTCAATCATAGTTCATGACTACCATACCTGTAAACTATGTATGGTGGACTGCGCAATCTTGAACGACTGTTCACTCTCGTAGTTTCTATCACTAGCCGCATGTTGCCTCTCCGTTGAGGTCAAAGCCTTGGCCTGGACCCTGAGTATCATGTCATCTCTGTCCGAGGTGGCCGGCATTCGCAGACGTAGCTCCTGTATGACCTTGTCTCGTGCTATCAACGCATGATCTATCTCCCTATTGATCTTTTCTAACTCTTCATTTCTCTGAAAGCAACAGAAATGATTTAGTCAATAGAGGAAATAAAGACAAAATCAATCGAAGTCTGGAAATGTACTAAGGGAGCAAGATTAAATGAAAACACTGGATGTATTACCATAATAAGAACTTTGCTTTTCAAAAAAAAAAAACTTTTAAAACCTCTCCTTTTTGTCATAACTCCAAATTATCTTTCAAATTCAGAGAGAGAACATTTAGTAAAAATAAAAATCCCTCAAGGCATATGAGAGTTACAGACCAAACAGGGCATGGTCAGATGCCTGACGGAATGACAGACATCAAGCAATTTTATAGTCCCCACCGGTAAAAAACAATAGAGGCCTACTAAATCTAGTCATAATATTTATCATTTTTGCACACTATTTACCTGTTTCAGTCGTTTCGAGTCTGCCTGTATGTCCAGTATGGCTCGCACATTGGTCTTGATTGTAGCGATAGCTTGTTCCAGTTGATTGGCCACAGGAAGCTTGGAGTCAGGCAGGGATCCAACCGCTTCCTCAAACTGTGAAAACAATATCATAAATATTAAAGTACACTTGTTAGAACAATAATGATAGACTTGTAATGATATTTGTTTAACACCTGTTAGAACAGAACTGATTATGCTGAATAACTTAGATATACACTTGTTAGATTAACACTGGTATGTAATTGAGTATAGTCTCATCAAGTTTGTTGATTTAAACAACGAAATGGGCATCGCATGTCCATTTCATCTGCCTGCCATACTCTAACTTCTGATAACTGGTAGTTAGAGTACATCAGTCATTCTGACAGGTGTTATTTTCAATTAAATGATTTACAACTGTGCAAATACAAAGGAAATGTCAGAGACTATGCTACAAAGTCATGTTAGACTAACTATGATATACACTTGTCAGTGTAATATTTATACATACATGTAACTGTAGTGCTGTCAGTCACACATATGAACTACATAATAATAATAATAATAATAATAATAATAATAATAATAATAACAATAATATCTTTATTTTCAGAGGATGACATATTTGGCTAATTCTCTCTGACCTTCTTTTAGTAGGAACATGTTGCTGTCATGTAGATGTTAGTCTGCATGATGTTTATCGCTGTTAGTGTCCATGAATGTACTTATGGTTTGAACTTGTATGTTACTGTAGTGTAGATGTTGAGTGTGTATAATGTGTTTTAGTTTCACGGCTGTATGGCAGTAATTGTTTGAGTTATTGTGGACTAAATAAACACATTAGGTCAAGGTCGTTCACACTGACCTGCTGATGATAGTAGAAATGTGTTTCTGTAGATGACCTTGACATACTTACACTATGTAGATGTAAGTGTGCATGAAATTTGAAAACGACATAGCTTTTGGTAAATGACTTATTGTTTGAGGCACTTGTTTCAGCCAAAGATTTTTTGGACTGTTAAGACAAAATTCAATTAGTACCTAAATAAAATTGTATCCCCAAAACAGACATTTTTAGTGGTAATTAAAAATACCATAATTTTCAAAATCTGTTGAGAAATTAAAATTTCACAGGCGAATGTTGCTCTTGATAGGACCTTTTCAAAGCAAAATTCTGGTGTGTCAAAAAATTAAAACAAGAGGCCCAAGAGGGCCTGTGGACGCTCTACTGGCTAACATGGCACTTATAACATCAATGAAGTGAGTGACTGCCATTTACGTTTTTTTGAAAGTTTCGGGCAGAAAACAGCTTTTTAACTAAATCAAGGGCCATAACTAAAGAATCTGGTAAAGTTTGGTAAAGATCAGATGAAAAATGAAGGCCCAACCGTATTAACGAGGCAACATATAGCATGTTTAACTAAATCAAGAACACCTCTGTTACTGGTCCGACTGGTCGAACATAGAGCTAAAAAAAAAAAAAATCATAAAAAAAATTCAAAAAAAAATTCAAAAAAAAATCAAAAAAAAAGGAGATATTTAAAAAAAAAAAAAAATTAAAAAAACAAAAAAAAAAAAAAAAAAAATAATAAATAAAAAATAAAAAATAAAAATAAAAAATCAATCAAAAATAAAAAAAAAAAATCAAAAAGAAATATTAAAAAAAAAATAATTCAAAAAAAAAAATCCCTATACATGTCTATGTAAAACATGTGACCCTTGGGGCGGGGTCAAATATGACCCGAGGGTTACCATTTGAACAAACTTGGTAAAGGACCATAAACTTATAGCAATTGCAAAATATTAAACCTCTGGCTCTTGCAGTTCCAGAGAAGAAGATTTTTTTCAGTTTTTCCCTATACAAGCATTTATGTAAAACTGTGACCCCCGGGGCGGGGCCAGATGTGACCCCAGGGTCCCCATTTGAACAAAATTGGTAAAGGACCATAAGCTTATAGCAACAGCAAAATAGTAAACCTCTGGCTCTTGCAGTTTCAGAGAAGAAGATTTTTTAAGTTTTTCCCTATACATGTCTATGTAAAACATGTGACCCTTGGGGCGGGGCCAAATGTGACCCCAGGGTCACCATTTGAACAAACTTGGTAAAGGACCATAAGCTTTTAGCAAATGCAAAATATTAAACCTCTGGCTCTTGCAGTTCCAGAGAAGAATTTTTTTCTTCAGTTTTTCCCTATACAAGCATTTATGTAAAACTGTGAATCCCCGGGGCGGGGCCAGATGTGACCCCAAGGTCCCCATTTCAACAAAATAGGTAAAGGACCATAAGCTTATAGCAACAGCAAAATATTAAACCTCTGACTCTTGTAGTTGGCGAGAAGAAGATTTTTTAAAAAAAAATCCTATATAAGTCTATGTAAAACTGTGACCCTCGGGGCGTGGACAAATTTGACCCTCGGGTCACCATTTGAACAAACTTAGTAGAGGACCATAAGCTGATGCTACATGTATTACATGAGAGCTCTGTGCCATGTGGTTCCAGAGAAGAAGAATTTTTTCAGTTTTTCCCTATACAAGCCTATGTAAAACTGTGACCCCCGGGGTGTGGCCAAATGTGACCCCTGGGTCACCATTTGAACAAACTTGATAGAGGGCCACAAGCTTATAGCAAATGCAAAATATTAAACCTCTGGCTCTTGCAGTTTCAGAGAAGAAGATTTTTTAAGTTTTTCCCTATACATGTCTATGTAAAACATGTGACCCTTGGGGCGGGGCCAAAAGTGACCCGAGGGTCACCATTTGAACAAACTTGGTAAAGGACCATAAGCTTATAGTAAATGCAAAATATCAAACCTCTGGCTGTTGTAGTTTCCGAGAAGAAGATTTTTAAAAAAAACACCTATATAAGTCTATGTAAAACTGTGACCCCCGGGGCGGGGACAAATTTGACCCCAGGGTCACCATTTGAACAAACTTAGTAGAGGACCATAAGCTGATGCTACATGTAATACATGAGAGCTCTGTGCCTTGTGGTTTCAGAGAAGAAGATTTTTTAAAGTTTTTTCCTATATGTCTATATGAAAAACATGCAAAACCTCAATATACAAATTTTGGACCCCCGGGGCACGGCCATTTTTGACCCCGGGGACTTTATTTGAACAAACTTGATAGTCTAGGCGTTGGCGATCATTTTAAAAGAAAAACTATTGAAATCTGTCCAGCGGTTCTGGAGAAGAAGATTTTTTAAGGTTTCGACCATATATGGTAATGGCAGCCATCTTGGATGTAGCGTTGACCTAATTTTAACAAATCTAAAAAGCATTCATCTAAGGATCATCCACGTGAAGTTTGGTCAAAATTAGCCAAGCGGTTTCTGAGGAGAAGTCGTTTGAAGAAAAGTTAACGGACGACAGACAGACGACAGACGACAGACAGACGACGGACGACGGACAACACAGCATCCCATAAGCTCTGCTGGCCCTTGGCCAGTAGAGCTAAAAAAGGAGAAAAAAAAAAAAAAAAAAAAAAAAAGGAACAAAATTGGTAAAGGACCATAAGCTTATAGCAACAGCAAAATATTAAACCTCTGGCTCTTGCAGTTTCAGAGAAGAAGATTTTTTAAGTTTATTTCCTATACATGTCTATGTAAAACATGTGACCCTTAGGGCGGGGCCAAATGTAACCCCAGGGTAACCATTTAAACAAAGTTGGTAAAGGACCATAAGCTTATAATAAATGTAAATTATCAAACCTCTGGCTCTTGTAGTTTCCGAGAAGAAGATTTTTTAAAAAAAAATCCTATATAAGTCTATGTAAAACTGTGGCCCTCGGGGCGGGGACAAATTTGACCCCAGGGTCACCATTTGAACAAACTTAGTAGAGGACCATAAGCAGATGTTACAGTTAATACATGAGAGCTCTGTGCCATGTGGTTCCAAAAAAGAAGATTTTTTTCAGTTTTTCCCTATACACGCCTATGTAAAACTGTGACCCCCGGGGTGGGGCCAAATGTGACCCCTGGGTCACCATTTGAACAAACTTGGTAGAGGACCACAAGCTTATAGCAAATGCAAAATATTAAACCTCTGGCTCTTGCAGTTTCAGAGAAGAAGATTTTTTAAGTTTTTCCCTATACATGTCTATGTAAAACATGTGACCCTTGGGGCAGGGCCAAATGTGACCCGAGGGTCACCATTTGAACAAACTTGGTAAAGGACCATAAGTACATGCAAAATATCAAACCTCTGGCTGTTGTAGTTTCTGAGAAGAAGATATTTTAAAAAAAAATCCTATATAAGTCTATGTAAAACTGAGACCCCCGGGGCGGGGACAAATTTGACCCCAGGGTCACCATTTGAACAAACTTAGTAGAGGACCATAAGCTGATGCTACATGTAATACATGAGAGCTCTGTGCCTTGTGGTTTCAGAGAAGAAGATTTTTTAAAGTTTTTTCCTATATGTCTATATGAAAAACATGCAAAACCTCAATATACAAACTTTGGAGCCCCGGGGCACGGCCATTTTTGACCCCGGGGACTTTATTTGAACAATCTTGATAGTCTAGGCGTTGACGATCATTTTAAAAGAAAAACTGTTGAAATCTGTCCAGCGGTTCTGGAGAAGAAGTTTTTTTAAGGTTTCGACCATATATGGTAATGGCAGCCATCTTGGATGTAGCGCTGACCTAATTTTAACAAATCTAAAAAGCATTCATCTAAGGATCATCCATGTGAAGTTTGGTCAAAATTAGCCAAGCGGTTTCTGAGGAGAAGTCGTTTGAAGAAAAGTTAACAGACGACAGACAGACGACAGACAGACGGACGACAGACAACACACCATCCCATAAGCTCTGCTGGCCGTTGGCCAGTAGAGCTAAAAATGTATCGATTAAACGTAAATGAAAACACTCTGAAAGTTTTATAATAGCAAAATATTAAGGCTGACAAGTAATTTGAGATTATTTGATTTTCTGCTGTCCCATCAACAAGGAATTTACATGGGAAAAGCCCCACTAAAATAACATATTGGCTGTAAAGTATTTATTTCTCAACCGATTTTCAAAATTAAGGTATTTGTATTTACCACTAAAAACCCAGTTCCAATGATATATAATTTATGAACCCATTATAAAAAGTGCTCAAGTTAATGCTGAAAAACCTTTGGCTGACACAAACAATGACAATTATCTATAAAGATAATACAAAAACGTTAATTCAAAAATTTCAATGTTAAAATAAGTTTATAAGCTTGAATTTAACATGTACATGACGTGACCTATAGAGTTTGACCTTTGACAGTGACCTATAGAGTTTGACCCTGACAGGGACCTATAGAATTTGACCTCTGACAGTGACCTATAGAGTTTAACCTTTGACAATATGAGCGTTACCTTGGCTGCAGCTCCGGCTATCTGTGCTGTCTGCCTCTCCATGGTGGCAATCTGTCTCTCCAGCTCCACTTCACGGTGTTCCCAGCGTAGCTGACGCTCTTCAAACTCCTGAAATCAATTTATATATGTACTCATCCAATTTATATGTGTACTCATCCAAGTTATGTTACAGCAGTGGTTAGGAGGGAGTGTGTACTCATCCAAGTTATGTAACAGCAGTGGTTGGGAGGGAGTGTGTACTCATCCAAGTTATGTAACAGCAGTGGTTGGGAGGGAGTGGGACATATTACACAGATTGAGGATATTTGTTGTTTTGGAGTGATTAACATATTTGATTTTATCGCAAAATAAGCAAACTTTTGTATTTTCACAAATGTGAAGCATGACTTTTATCACTTTAAGATGAAACAAAGTCTGTTATTCACGACAAAAAAATAAATAAATTAAAGTTCTTTTTATTTTATGCCTTATATTCAGTTTATGCAGAAAACAAGGTATTGTTGATGTAAAAAAAAATGTATATTAATAAAGTTCCGATACAGCCAATGCTGACTTAAATCCTAAGATTCAGTCAGCACTGATTACATGAGGTGGTAAATAACAGGGGCGGATACAGGATTTGAGATTTGGGGGGTGAGGGGGAGGGTGGGGTGGGGTTTGTGGGAGGGGGGAAGCTCAACTTATAAAAAATTAACAACAAAGTTCACACACACAAACACATTTTTTCATTTCAGATTCCCTGCCCCACCCCCAACCCATGGCTCTGCCCCTTGATAATTCCATTCAACAACTGTACATGGGAAACAGGAGAGAGATGGGCATCTGATATGCAAAGTGATGATAATGGTATATGGAGTTCTTTGTGGGGCATATATCTATCTACAGTTCCTGGCTGTTTTGACCATTGCATTAACATATAATTGCACTCACACCTTTTTCTGCAAGATATGATTTATGTAGGCTACTTTTAGGGATTCACCATGTTTATCATCTAGTTAAAGGGACAAACAACCTTTATTATTGAGAGTTCTGGTCTGGAATTCACCAACCATTCTTCAAACTATTCTTAGGCTTGAGCTCAAGTACTCAAAATTACTTCATGAATATTCCTATGATGTTCAAAGGTAAACAAGGGTATAAAGTTGCTATTTATTATTATTATTATACATCACATAAAACACTCATGCTAAATCCCCATAGACAACATCTATCTTAGGCAAGGGTGATAGTACAGGGTGATAGTAAATCGCAGGGTGATATTAAAAAAATGATTACATGCGCAGCTTTGATGTGCGCTGTTTCGGTGACGTCATCGGCTCAGTATGGTGAAATTGCTCTTTTTAACTCATCATAACTTCAAAAGTACTTGACCGATTTCAATAAACTACCACTCATTTTCTTAGTTATGTTATTTACAATCCGACAATATAACTTCCATTGCAACTTTCTCAAAAATAAAAGGGTTTCACTCAAACAAGTAGTGGAGCACTCTATCAGGCAAAGTGAAATCTGTACTGAAAATGGATGTTATATTTGCCCGAGGGATTTTCGGTATAATAAAATAATTTTCACATTCATGAGAGGGTGATAGTAAGAATGTGATATTTATATAGTATTAATAATATGTATGCATAGCAGCTTATTATGAACATTTATAATTTGAAACTTATAGAAATATTTGTGATTAAAATTTGCATATTTTGGCTAAAGTCTAAGAATATTCTCAAGAATGGTTGATGAATTCCAGGCCAGAAAGACTTGAGGAAGGGTGAAAAAATTATCAAAATCAGATAATAAAGAAAATATGACCATTTAAAGGTTCTTTTAAAACGGATTTGGAAGCCGCCATTTTGAGGCTATGACATCATAGTTCTAAATGACCATATATGGAATATTAATGAATATGATACTAATTCAAAGGGAAAAAATAACAGAAACTGTAATAAGACTATGTATAATTAAGGGTAACAATGCACTATATGACTAGTAAAGAATTTTTTGCATTCATTTGCAGCGACTTTCTTTGCTTTAAATGATATTTATCAATATGCCATATATAGTTATTTAGAACTATGACATCATAGCTCTTAAAAAGGTGGCTCATATTAAGAACACATTTCAAATGGTCATATCTTCTTAATGTTTATCATCCGATTTTTGATAATTCTTTCATATTTCCCCAATTTTTCAGAACTCTAAATAATACTGATTGTTTGGTTGTATGCCTACATTCCGGTTAAGATCTCCTGGGCTTAGCAACCTTCAGAGTGGCCACAAGAATCTCAAAATAAAATTCCCTGATATATCTGACTGATTTTTCCCATGATATATTACAAGATAATTAACCGTAAACGATGTTCTATTTCTTAATTGAAATCAGTGTCTCGATTTATTATATACTTTCCAGTGAAATTTTATGTTTAAAATAAAACCTTATATTTTCATTGTTTATATTTTCAATGTGAAAATATAAACAATGATGTCAAGCAACTGTTGACTTGTTGGCGTTATTGCGTGTCACTTTTATCTTCTTTTCATTAGATCTAAGACAATTTCTAAGGTTGTTAGTATATAATAAAAAGAATATTTGTTGTTTTGTCATGAATATAGGATTTATTTTTATCTCTAAGTGAGGAAATTCAAATATTTCCACTCGTGCTCAAACACTCGTGAAAATATAAGTTTCTCACTTCTCGATGAAAATAAATCCTATATTCACTCCAGTCCAACAAATATCCTGTATTTGTTAATCCAGTATCATTTTGACATTAAAACTGCTTGAATATAATTAAACAAAATGTGTAGTTTCATTTTTTGCTCTTTAAATATATTATTGGGGCAATATAATCACCAGTTAGTAATATGGAAAAAACAATTTGCTTTATACTATTCTTATAATTAATATTAATGACTGAACAAATGCAAGTTGTGTACAAAAACTTAAAGAGATGCTGAAAACTTTTAAAAAATCAAGATTGCCATGTTTCCCTTTAAAGTCAAGAGTCATTTGTTCTTAAAAGAAAACAAAAGTTTTAAGATACATTGATGACATAACAATTAATAAAATCAAGATCTTTAAACAATGGATGGTCCATGAAAGCCCTAAGGCTTATTTCTAACTGGGTCCATTTATTTTAAAAGAAGAATTGCTTGAAAAGCATAGTTTGCTGGAAAAACTAATTTGTTACATTTCTTTATTTACCTTTTTCCCCTTTTCAATAATTTGGTAATGCAGTATAATCAATTTATAATATTATAAACATAAAAAAAAGGGGAAAAACATTTTTCCACGTGCCCCCAGTGAGAGTCGAACTCACGACCCCTGGTTTACGAGACCAGTGCTCTAACCACTGAGCTATGGGGGCAGTACACTTGCACTAAGCATTTATATTGCTCATATTAGCCCACACACGCATAGCTGCAAGATAAATATTGATTTTGTGACATATTTCTATATTGACCTTTGGTTTGACTTCACTATTCTCATAATTACTTTATTTAATATTAAACCTTATGATAATGTACATGAAATCTCCAAAATGTATGTCATAACGGTGAAAAAAAAAGAAAAAATGTAAATCTATAATTAGACCGTATTATTATGGTCTGTTTCAGTGAAGGCAGTTTATACGAAACTTGTGTTAAACTATAGTCTGCTTCAATGTCAACGCTATAGTGTACCAATAGCGCATGAGTCTCTGTATTTCAGGTGTCATGTCACATGTGGTAATTGTTCTATATTAGACAACTTCAAGGTGGAGACATGCATGCATCTTGGCATTGTATAATTTCGTGGTGCATACATTTAGATTTGTAACTCTGGGTTTATGCCAAAGAAGATCTCTTGTTTCTCTTGCAGAGCCATGACTAAAGGTATGTCAAATAAGGTAAATGGGTTTGATAATGAGTGGCATGTGGTCAACTCCATATCATTGTCACACAACATGAGGTCAATGGTTTATAGTAATATCTATAATCAGGGTCATACGAACCAAGGTCAATTCAATGGTTCAGTGCAGGTCCTGGACTCAAGGTATATAATCAGGGTCATGCCAAATGAGGCCAAGGGTTCCCATAAAGCTAGCTGGGACCAAAACGAGGGCTCAGGCAAAATTATTCTATCTCCTTTATAGTTTTGCGCTGAGCCCTCGGAAAATGGGGATGGGGGTGAGGGAGGGGGGAGTGTGGTTAGGGAGGCTTTATTTCAGAACCATGACACAATGGTGCTCATTTCAGAACCATGACACAAAATACATTAAAACCATTTGACATGGTGCATATGTTTAAGGACCATTACACAATGCAACCAATTGACATGGTATGTCAGGACCATCACAACAACAATACATTAAGGTTCATGCAATAATTGTCTAACGTTTATTTTAGGACCATGACACAAGGCATAAATTAAGGATCACAAAACATAACCATGGACCATGAAACAAGAAGTCACCTGCTTCTATCTGAGGATATATTAAGGACTATGATATAAGAAATACATTATGGACCATGAAACAAGAGGTCACCTGTTTCTATCTGAGGATACATTAAGGACTATGACACAATACATACATTATGGACCATGAAACAAGAGGACACCTGTTTCTATCTGAGGATACATTAAGGACTATGACACAAGAAATACATTATGTACCATGAAACAAGAGGTCACCTGTTTCTATCTGAGGATACATTAAGGACTATGACACAAGACATATATTATGGACCATGAAACAAGAGGTCACCTGTTTCTACCTGAGGATACATTGATGACTATGATATAAAAAATATATTATGGACCATGAAACAAGAGGTCACCTGTTTCTATCTGAAGATACATTAAGGACTATGACACAAGAAATACATTATGTACCATGAAACAAGAGGTCACCTCTTTCTATCTTGAGGATACATTAAGGACTATGACACAATAAATACATTATGTACCATGAAACAAGAGGTCACCTGTTTCTATCTGAGGATACGTTAAGGACTATGACACAAGCAATACATTATGTCCCATGAAACAAGAGGTCCCTGTTTCTATCTGAGGATACATTTAGGACCATAAGACATGGCGTCAAATGTTTAGATCAGTGGATAGATTAATATAAATACCATGCAACTGACGTCACACTTATTTTCATTTTAGAACCACGCCACAAAGGATAAAGTAAGAACCATGAAACATTGTGTCAAATATTTATTTAATGACCCTGCCACAATAGTTATATTTTAGACCATGATTGTGAAACCAAATTTTAAAACAAACTTTATTTTCATAAGTTCTGAAAAACGTGGACAGGGTGAAAGAAGTATCGAATAATCGGATGGTAATCAAAGAAGGTATGACCATTTGAAGGTTCTTCTGAAATGACCATGACACGAGTGTCATATTAAGGACCATGACACATGGGGCCAAATGTTTATTTAAGCATTAAGAAAGGATGGACACATTAATGACCATGATACAATGGACAAATTAAGGACCATGAAACATAGGGGTCACCTGTTTATTTCAGGGGATAAATTAAGGACCATGAAACAATGGGTCACCTTTTTATTTCAGGGGATACATTAAGGACCATGAAACACTGGGTGACCTGTTTATTTCAGGGGATACATTAAGGACCATGAAACAATGGTTGTCACCTGTTTATTTCAGGGGATAAATAAAGGACCATGAAACAATGGGTCACCTTTTTATTTCAGGGGATACATTAAGGACCATGAAACACTGGGTGACCTGTTTATTTCAGGGGATACATTAAGGACCATGAAACGATGGGGGTCACCTGTTTATTTCAGGGGATACATTAAGAAGAATAATACAATAGACACATTAAGGACAATGACAAATGGGGTCAAATGTTATTTTAGGACATGGCACAAGGGATTAATCAAGACCATGAAACATGGGGTCAAATGTTTATTTTAGGACCATGACACAATGGCTGTTTTCTGGACCATGCCATATTGAGTCAATAGTTTGTTTCCAGACAATTACACACAAAATAATTCCAGGGTTATGTCTCTTGGGTCAATACAAAGCCACGGGTATTACATTCAGAGTCATGTGAAATGGAACCAAATGTCTATTTAAATTCCATAGCAAATGTGACATTAGCAGGACCAAATGTCTATTTAAATTCCATAGCAAATGTGACATTAGCAGGACCTGAACAATTAGGCCAATGGTTTATTTCGGGGGATCATACCCTTAATCATTACTCTACTGTGTTGCATGGCCCTGAAATAAACCATTACTAATGGATGCAGTCAGGGTCATGACACATGGAACAAATAAATAAATACGGAGACCTCGATCATTTTATGTAGAGCATAGTAGGTTTGCATAGAAATAAAACAACAAAGCAAAGCAATATAATTACTTTATTATATCACAGTCATAAAGTATTTTTCTTTGACAACCAGTAGCGTATCTATCTATTAGGCCAAAAGGCCCAGGCCCGCACATAAGTTTCACATGCATGGTTGAAAAATATAACAATGAAATCATAGTGTATGAATTTGTTGAATTTTGAAGTGTGATTTTCTTAAATTTACATCTAATTATATAAATATACGCCAAAATGCACCAGAGGCATCCTACGTTTTCAAAATTTTCCGGGGAAGCATGCTTCCCCGGACCCCACTAGAAATAGTCGGGCCTGCACATCAAAATAGGTCTAGCTAGGCCCCTGACAACTATAATTATTGTGGCTTTGAAGTAGAATACTGCTTAAACCGGTGCTAGCGGGGCGTGAGACGTGTTGCTTCTTACATTACCTCTCATTAATAGACAATAAAACCGAGTCTCTACTTCATTCTCTAGGTTGTGTTTGTTGCTTCCAAGGGATCTCCCTTATCAGTATTTATATAGGCATGCAGCAGTGCTCCAGATAAGATTTCGGAACAATGCGTGTTGTACGCTTAACTTTTTTTTTTTAATATTTACATTTACAAATACGCATTTTTAAAAATAAGTTTTGGACAAAGCATTAATGTAGTAAAAATCTTACTCTTTAGTCATTACCATTAAAAATATTGTGTATTTCCTCTTCTCCTTACAATACACGTGCATTCAACATTGCTTCTGTCTTTTTTAAATGGCATTAATGCGTTTTTGGTGAAAAAAATATGCGTAATTATGCAGATACACGTCTTATCTAATGCAGATGGAGAAATTAAACAACACAAATGTGGAAAGACACACAAGAGACCAAAAAGAGAAGCAGTGGGTGTTTGCTAGATGATTATGCTTTTTTTTAGGGTGATGACACCATGAATCGCACCAAACCGAAAAAGAAGATCGGAATCAAAAGGCAGGACAAGTGAAAATGTCTAATTTTTTATTTGCACTGTCTATAGGCATTACAGGTATGGATGGCAAAAGACAACTTTGACATCCCTACCTTAGTGATTTACTTGAGATTTGGCACAACTGTTATTGAACGTGTGTGGAGATTTGTTCAGTTAAATATGAAATCAGTTCATTACTTAAAAATGCTAAATCTTAAAAATATATTTTGTTGTCTGCTATAAAATTCAAATTTACCCTCAGCATTATTAGCCAATCACAACACAGTAGAGATAACAAAAAATGTCACAAATAAGTGAAAAATGCCCCTGAAAATGTTGACTCAGTTGACCTTTGACCTCCAAGTGTGACCTTGACCTTGATGTACAGACCCGATTCTTGCACACAACACACATTCTCATTGTGGTTAACATTTGTGTGAGGTTTGATGGAAATCCCTTCAGTTCTTTCAAAGTTTTGTCTGAGACATGATTGTTTTGGAATTTTTTTATTTCGGATGGAAGGACAAACGAATGGAAAAACGGACGGATGGTACGGACCTGATTATTGCACACGACACACCTTCTCATTGTGGTTAACATTTGTGTGATGTTTCATGGTACATTCTACAATTGCTGTCCAGGCGGATATTGATAGAAGTAAACCTCAGCCTTGAACGTTTTCCCCATTTGTAATTCTTACAAACACAATGTATTTACAGAACAATGAACAGAAATAGACACAGAATGACAGAAAGATAGCTAGACAAAAACTTAAAAGACAGAAATATAGATATAATAATAACAGAGAGATAGACAGAACAATGAATAGAAAGATAGCTAAAACAATGAACATCATGAAAGATATACCAATGAACAGAAATATAGAGGAACAAAGAACAGAAAGACAGTAAAAACAATGAACAGACAGACAGACAGAACAATGGACGGAAAAACACAGACAGAATAACAGAAAGATAGACAGAACAATAGGCAGAATGATAGGCAGATGTGGACAGACAGACAGATGGACGGATGGACGGACAGATGGATGGACAGACAGACAGACAGACAGACAGAACAACGAACAGAAGTATGGACAGATGGACGAATGCTGGATAGATTGTTTATAATGAATCTGTATTACCTGTACAAGTCTGACATTGTCACACTCTATCTCACAGACGTTGCTCTCATGGCTGCGTATAACACCTTCCAGGTAGCCGATCTGTAACAACAATCAGTCATTGTTTCTCACATACATTTATCTATAACTTCATTTACAACATAAACACTTCATTTATGACTGACAGTTTTGTTACATTTAAACACAAAAACAGAGTATAAAACAGCATGATTTATTTACAATAAATTTGTTTCTTACAGAAAAAGGTAGTTCTAGCACATACAAGTACTCTGACACCTCAGTCAGACCTACTAAAGAGACCCTAATGCAGTTCTGAATTGTATGTAATTTAAATGCAACTGCATGTGAGTCCACCTGTGTTATGATACCAATTTTTCTCTTCCATTTAGTGGTCGCTAAATACAACTTTGACTTTATTTTATTCCTTTTTTCCCACATAATAATTACCGGTACCTAAAACTTCCATGAATACAGCTCCATACTGTCTCAAGGTCACAAACTTGATATGTCTAGTAGAAATGTAAACTTTCTCGTCTCTGGCTTTAGAACAATAAGGAAAAAAGAATGTTTAAATTCTCCACTAACTTAACCACTCATTGTATCCTCTATATCAAACAACAGCCATCTAACAGTCATACCTGCTGCTGTAGTTTGGTGATATGTCGTCGATGTTTCAGTTCCTCCAGCCTCAACGTGTCCATCTTGCCATGCCACTCCTTCACCTTTGCTGCCCCGCGGCCGTCTTTGAGGGTGGCGATGAGGTCCTGGAGACTGGTGTGCTGTAACTGCAGCGCAGCCAGCTTGTCTTCCATCGCTTCTTTTGTCTTCTTTACCTGGCAAGAAATATGCAGATAAAGATAGACTAGGAATAGTCTACTAGGTTGAAACTGAGGTTTAAAAAGTAGAACGTTACATTTTCAAAAATTGTAAAAATACACTTAAATTGGACAAACTTTTCAAGCAAAATTCAAAAATACACCACTTTTTAAGATAATTTCTGAATATTTAGTATCAACTGGCTATTTTGGCTACTGCTAGCACTTAACAGAATCAATGGAGTAAGGGCTACACACATCTGCTATTATTCTAAATGAAATGATTAAGAGCACAACTTCACTCAACCTGAGCTAAGATTTTTTTTAATTTGAACTTCCAAGTAAGATCTTGTATGAGTAACAATATGTATGGAAGTGTTAAGTCTAGATAATGAAGCTCAAGATGTACGCTCTAAGTCTCGAGGAAGACAGTCATGGTCTTCATAATAATTTACCATCCCATGCATGTGTTATCTCAGATTGTACCAGAGTCGCTAAATTTTCCTTTGTATTTGCACTGATGTAAATCATTCAATTTAAAACAACAACTGTCAGAGTAACTGGTGTACAATAACTATCAGATATTGGTAATTTGAGTATGGCAGACGGATGAAATGGACATGTTATAAAACAAATAGAGTATGGTCTCATCTTGTTGATTAATTTAAACACCTTGATGGGCTATGCTCGATGTTTAAATCAGCCAAAATCAGTGAAACCATACCCTATCTATTACTTATTATTGGAAAAGTGACCATGACAGTGATGAAGATTTGGCAGGACAACCTTTTACAAAAACTACGAATGACAGCAGGCTGCCTGTTTTATGTGCTATAGCACAGAGTTCATGGGATAAAATATAATAATACATCAGTTTACACATGAGGTATTGAAACTAATTATTTGGCATGGTTTTCAGAGTTTAATTCTATTTTATTGATTGGATTGCATAATTCCGTAGTCTTCCGAATACTTCATTTTACAATTATAACAGTATTAAATCATTTTAGAATTATTTTATTTTAGAATTTTGTGATTCTTGGTTTCAAGAAACTCATTACTCAATGAGTGATACAATAGTCTTATTGTAATTTAAAGGCTCAATCAGTTCTGAGAACACATGGAGTTGCATGATGTGATGTCATAATAGCATGACATGATGTCATAATAACAGGGTGTGATGTCATAATACCAGAAAGTGATGTCATGATAGAAACAACCAAATGAAAATATGAATGAAGCATTCTGATTGGTTTAGTGATAAAAATTAGACCAAGGAAAGCAGTTAATTTAAAGCTCATTACATTCTCAGAACACACTGAGGTTTTACTGGACATTGAGTAATGAGGTTCTTGAAACCCAGAAACACAAAATTCTAATAATAAAATAATTCTAAAATGATTTAATAGACTGTTTTATATGTATAAATTATTACTCTCCTTATTCCATATCACACCTGATATCATCCCGAGAACTGAATATCAATACCGAGGTCCAATAGCAATACCTCGGTCCTTCTGCTATCAGGGGTGATGTGGAAGAAGGAGAGTTGTATTTTGTTTATCATTAATCTACAAGCACAGTGGTGTGGGAAGATATGGATCACACATCATGTGTCATATCAGGTGGTATGAAAATGACGTATCAAGGATAATAACACTCTAGTTTAATGATAAAAGCATATTCTACCTTCATTTAGTCATTCCACAATATCAGCCCAGTACTGATATATATATATTCGTAGGCTGTTTCATTCAAAAGTTACTGATATTCGTGACACTGGAAACTATCGGTACAATACCTACCTCTCTGAGTTCATGTTCCAGGGAAGTCTTGTCCTTCTGGAGCTGCATCATGTTCTTGGAGAACTTCTCCTGCTTGGACAGTGGGATAGCACCCGCAAACTGTAGTCGCAAATCCTGTAATGGGAACATAATATGATGTAAACTTATATCCAAATCATACATGTATTTATTTTAGAACTCAGTGCTGATTGGTTATTGAGGAGATGTTTCATTTCCTATTAATACCTCAGATTCTGACGTTACATTTGTTATAAATCATTAATATATAATTTTAAATGATTTTAAACATAAGAAAACATGAAAAACAAAGATTACATTATTTTAAAGCACTGTTACGTTCCAACAACACATTCAAACTGCTAAAAACAGGATGAAGCTTCATATTTTCTTCGTTTGATGCTGAGTGATGGGCATACAATGTACGTTGTGAGAATTTGTTTGTATTGTATTCACATAAAAACCCTTGTCAGATAGAAAATAAAACATTTCCATTGGGTTGTATTGGGCGAGATAAAAACCCTTGGTATTGATGATCTTCAAGTCAAGAAGGGAGCTTATCTAGACGATTTAAGCACATAACATAACTCTTCCCTTGCCACCAATTCATTGACAGGACTTTCCCTTTGTTTTGAAGTTATAGGGAAGGTTCTTAAAGTATGTGGGTGATCTATAGTTCTTCTTTTCGTTGTTATTTTGGGACTTACAAAAGTAAATGGTGGGTTAACCGAAGTAGGAGGGTACAAATCATCCGACTACCTGCTGTTAAGTAAAGTCCTGATTGAGATATGGGTTTAACGTCAACTTTTTCCCCCCAGTCATATCAAGATGGTGTCTACTTGTAGCAGTAAGCTCAATGCTAGTTTTTATAGTACTGCCACACTGGAATACCAGGTCTTAGGCATATGACATGATACCCCATCTAGTCACATTAGAATGACACCAATTCGTCAAGCAAGGGAGCTACGAGTATGTTTTCAATGAAGTCTGGTATGACCTGGTCAAGGATCGAACCCACGCATTCCAGGCGGATGCTCTACCACTGAAGAAAAGACAAGGAAACATTGGCTTACATGAAGGTTCCTCTTGAGATACTGTGCCTTGTTCTGGGCCTCCTTCTTGCTGTGGAACAGCGAGTTCTCCTTGTCATCCAGTTTCTGTTCAAGTCGGAGCACCATCGCCTCGAGCTTCGTCACCTTCTTACGCGACTCTTCCAGTTTACGTACCGCCGTCCCTTCACTCACTTGTAGCTGAACTATGTGACGATGAAGTTTACCTGTGGTGCAAATAAACGTTGCTCGAATTCGGAAAACATTATTATGAATAGGTCAAAAAGAGTCAAAGAACTCTGTAGTCCTGATTCTATAGTCCAGTTCAATAACATGATGTAGTTACCTGTAACTGTAAATGCAGAGTTGTCATTTCCAACTTCCGGGAAGCAAATAACATTGAAGAGTTTTTACGGACCTATTATTTCAATGTACTTATCAAACTGGCCTATTGTACCTCATATACAAACTATAAACCTTCTGGATACACACACTGATGCATGCACACACTCACACACAAGCACAAACACACTGACAGATACACACACATATTGGCGACAAATTGCTTCTTTTTGGCGCGTCTGTGGTCTGGATGGTAAAGAGGCTGCGTTTGAAAACTTCTCACCTCTCACTACTGCGGGTTTGAATCCCTATGGAAGCTCGACTTGTGAGAAAGTGTCAATATTTACTAATGGTGAGAGGTATACAGTACTGATTCTACCCAGGAAAAGTTGGTGGTGTGCCTCCATGACTAAAAAATCTACCATAATATATAACTTAAAATACGCTGAAAATGACACCAAACGCCATTCAATCAACTTTTGTCATTGACGTATGACATAACAATTAAGATGTAAATGCTGACCTCATGCAGAGCAATATGAACATCATGCCTTACAAAGCAATACTTCTGGTTACAGCAGAACATAAAGCGACATAACCAATGTGTTCAGCATGTTTTCCTTTTATTTAAATATTAAAATATCTAACTGTGTTTCTACTTTAAATTAATGCAGAGCTGTAGATAAGCTGAGTATCTGAGTAGTTTACTCACACTTTTTTTTTTACAAATACCCTGTTTTTTAAAATTGTGGGTATCATTACTCATCAATTTACTACAAATACTCTTAACATTTATTAGTATTATATTTGTATGTTTTGTCCCGTGGAAGAGTTTATCACATATTTACATGGTGAAAATTGTTCTTAATATTAGAACCATGCTTAGAACAAAGTCCATACAGTATTTCTTTTTACTTAACATCCTTTCAATCAGAATGGTTGTTTCTTTTAAAATGTATTAAATGTATTCATTCTGAAAGCGTTAACTATTATAAAAAAGTTTTTTACTCTAAACATGTTCCTTATTACTCATTCATTTTGAATCTGATTGAGTAAATACTCATGGCAGTCAAGAATTACATGTTTATTGCAGCTCTGTTAAGCTCTGTGAATGAGTGTGTTGTTTTATGTTAAACAGAACTGACTTTATTTAAAACATTAAAATATCTGCCTATGTTTGTACTTTTAAATTGATGGGTGTTGTGTTTTATGAACTAATAAAAGAACTGACCTATTATAGTTTTCTCATCACTCTGGACCTGGAAGTCCAGCAACTGTTGCCGTAGTGATTTCCCCTCCTTCTCCTTAGATATGTGCTGCATCTCCAGGGTCCTCACCTGCGAGCTGGCTATGTCAGTTACCTCCTACAAAAGACATTGTGTCAAGTGATAGTGATGGCATCACATATTCTGTGTTTTGATTTTCAGACTGACCAGCAGCTTGAGGGGCATGTGCTATTGAAGTTAAAATGTTTACAGAAAAAAAAATTCGTGGATAGATGGAGATGCTCGTCTGTGCTTGTCTGTGCAGAATAAATCAGAAAAAGTTAACTCCATTACTTGGAAATGAGCTGGACAGTATATAAGACTGTCTTATAGCCTTTACTTCTTCAAAAACAGACAAGCTAATTAAATGTAGATCTACTTTTGATAGGACAATATGTTACATGATAAAAGCTTAAAGACTGTAGGTTATGTTTTGTCTTAGAGAGACTGGGCTGAAAGAGAACGTTAACATTTTTGGAAGTAGCAACATAGGACCATTGACAATTTCAAGATTTTTGATAAAGTGTCCCAAAAATAAAAATGCAGTAAAAAAACAAAGTAAAATATTTTTGCATCTTGTTTTCCCAAATCAATAAGGTATATAAATGTTTTATTCTAGTTTTTAAATAATACATAAGAATGGATAAGAGTAGTGTCCCACCTTGAGTTTGGAGTTTTCATGTTGTAGAGTGAGTATCTGTGCCTCGAGTGTGTCTATCTTCTTTCTGTCAGCATCACTCGCGGACTTCATCACAGAATCTGAAAGATAAATTATTAAGGAGCTCAATTTTATTTATTTTTTCTTAAAATGTTGCTGAGTGTCCGCTTGTTGTCAACTATAACACATTCTCTACCCTTCTCCACTTCGTCACCCAAGAGTTTCATGTTGTTGTCCCCCCACCCCATACCCATTTTTTTTCTTTTCTTTTCTCTAACACCTGTTTGTATCGAGTTATTTTTTCTTTCCTTTTTGCGAAATAAGATATGTTATTTTTTTTTTAGCCATTTCCATGTTAAACTGTATTAACTGCCAATATCAATTGCATTTGTTAAATACCAAGGAGAGGAAGTTTATAAGATTGCTTTCTTTCGTTCCAATCCTATTAACTTTGTACTATTTATATATGCATGTTGTATACTATTGAAATAAAATATGTTTTAACCAATCTGAAAGATGAACATGTGACATGTGAACATGAATCTATACCTGATCTTGTCAAGGGATATATCAATTTGCTTATTCTACAATTGAAATTCACAGGAATTAACTGAATTAAACCCAATATCTTAATTGCAAATATTGTAAAGTCTTTCAACTACCTGTAGGTGCAGACATCATTAAGGAACAGTTTGTGCCTACAGGACTAATGATACCCAGAAATAATGAGTAATTCCGAATTTGATGTAACAAAAAAATGAAAAGCTGGATTTCTGGGCTCTAAAGTGTGACATTTATTACGCTATGTTACTTACTAGACAGTTCGTCTCTCAACTCCCTCTCTATTTTCTGTAGCTCCAGGTTGGATTTTGTGATCTGAAGTGAATTATAAAAGTTAAACAATGTCATACAGCGGAAGAAAAGTTGTTGTTTTTCTCATTGTTTAATGTTTACCATCATAAGGCTTTTTAAGTACAGTTTTCAATGCCCAACATGCTGGTATTCACATGTACAATTTTATTTATTTTACACATGAATTAAAAACAAAACTTGGGGCAAAGAAGGAGGACCTAATAAAAACCCAATTGTCAGAGAGTGTCATCACTATCTCTTTACACATGCAAAGCAAAGCCCAGTCACTAAACCAAACTCGGTTTTCATTGGTTTAAAGCTAGTGTGCTACCTGGACAACAATAGCGTATGTATAGTTTTCAACCTAAATTTAATCCTCGCTCACGGGCGGAGACATGGCTGATGGGAACTTCATCATCCATCTCATTTCCCTCTGAGGTTGCTGTCCTAATATAACCTAATACGATGTGTTAATGGGACAAAAAAATAATTTCATTTCACTTCATTTCTAAGAATAGTCATATACCTCAGCAAATTTCTCGTCCAGTTCTGTGTTTCTCTCCTCAAGGCTGCGGAGTATAGACTTTTGTTGTTCGTACATGTTGACTGCATGTTCTGCTCGCTGACGCTCGTTCAACTCCTTCATCTCTAGGGTCGTAATCTTCTTAGAGACCGAGATGACGTCAAGATCTGAGATGCCCTTCAGTTCTGAACCGTCTGTCACTCCTAAAGCAGAAAAAAAGGTAAATCAAGAAACAACGCATGTAAGTTTAAAGTTATACTATTCCTCATATACTATACTTCAGCACGGACTATATATGTTAAAAAATCATTAGAAGAATATTGGAGTCTATTGTACATTATCTACTGACCTTTACTGTATAGCTTCTCTAAAAGATCTTCCAGGGCATGTAGCCTCACAATGTCTATTCACCTTTCTTGTAATGTTCCTCCAGAGAATATCTCAGGGCATGTAGCCTCTACTTGTCTACTAATTATAACATTTCTTGTAAAGTTCCTCTAGAGAATCTTCCAGGGCATGTAGCCTCACCTCATCTATTGTCTACTGACCTTTCTTGCAAAGCTCTTCTACAGAATCTTTCAGAGCATGTAGTCTGACCTTGTCTATTGTCTACTGACCTTTCTTGTAAATTCCTTGGAGAATCTTCCAGGGCATGTGGCCTCACATTGTATATTGTCTACTGAACGTTCTTGTATAGCTTCTCTAAAAAATCTTCCAGGGCATGTAGCCTCACCTTGTCTATTGTCTACTGACCTTTCTTGAAAAGTTCCTCTAGAGAATATTTCAGGGCATGTAGCCTCACCTTGTCTATTATCTACTGACCTTTCTTGTAAAGTTCCTCTAGAGAATCTTTCAGGGCATGTAGCCTCACCTTGTCTATTGTCTACTGACAGTGTTTGTATAATTCCTCTAGCGAATATTCCAGGACATGTAGCCTGACCTTGTCTATTGTCTACTAAACATTCTTGTAAAGTTCCTCTAAAGAATCTTTCAGGGCATGTGGCCTCCATTGTCTATTGTCTACTGACTTTTCCTGCATAGCTTCTCTAAATAATCTTCCAGGGATGTAGCTTCACAATGTTTACTCACCTTTCTTGTATAGTTCCTCTAGAGAATATCTCAGGGCATGTAGCCTCACCTTGTCTATTATCTACTGACCTTTCTTGTAAAGTTCCTCTAGAGAATCTTTCAGGGCATGTAGCCTCACCTTGTCTATTGTCTACTGACAGCGTTGGTATAATTCCTCTAGCGAATATTCCAGGACATGTAACCTGACCTTGTCTATTGTCTACTAAACATTCTTGTAAAGTTCCTCTAAAGAATCTTTCAGGGCATGTGGCCTCCATTGTCTATTGTCTACTGACATTTCCTGTATAGCTTCTCTAAAGAATCTTCCAGGGATGTAGCCTCACACTGTCTACACACCTTTCTTGTATAGTTCCTCTAGAGTATATCTCAGGGCATGTAGCCTCTCCTTGTCTACTAACTACTAACCTTTCTTGTAAAGTTCCTCTAGAGCATCTTCCAATGCATGTAGCCTCACCTTGTCTATTGTATACCGACCTTTCTTGTAAAGTTCATCTAGAGAATCTTTCAGGCATGTAGCATCACCTTGTCTATCATCTACTGACCTTTCTTGTAAAGTTTCTCTAGAGCATCTTCCAATGCATGTAGCCTCACCTTGTCTATTGTCTACTGACCTTTCTTGTAAAGTTCATCTAAAGAATCTTTCAGGGCATGTAGCCTCCAATGCCTACTGACTTTTCCTATACAGTTCCTCTAGATCATCTTCTTGGGCATGTAGCCTCACACTGTTTATTGTATACTTACTTTTACTTGCTTGTGTGGTTCCTCAAGATAATATTTCAAGGCATGTAGCCTCACCATGTCTATTGTCAACTGACCTTTCCTCTAGAGCATCTTCTAGGGCATGTAGCCTCACACTGTCTATTGACTACTGTCTTTTCTTGTAAAGTTTCTCTAAAGAATCTTTCAGGGCATGTAGCCTCATCTTGTTTGTTGTCTACCGACCTTTCTAGTGAAGTTTCTCTAAAGAATCTTCCATTGCATGTAGCCTCTCCTTATCTATTGCTTAGTGACCTTTCTTGTGTGGTTCCTCTAGAGAATTTTTCAGGTGTGTAGCCTCTACTTCAATGTCTATAGTCTACTGACTGTTCTTGTATAGTTCCTCTAGAGAATATCTCAGGGCATGTAGCCTCACCTCGTCTATTGTCTACTAACTATTCTTTTATAGTTCCTCTAGTGAATATCCCAGGGCATGTAGCCTCACCTTGTCTACAGTCTACTGACTATTCTTGTATAGTTCCTCTAGAGAATATCCCAGGGCATGTAGCCTCACCTTGTCTATTGTCTACTGACTATTATTGTATAGTTCCTCTAGAGAATATCCCAGGGTATGTAGCCTCACCTTGTCTACTGACTGTTCTTGTATAGTTCCTCTAGAGAATATCCCAGGGTATGTAGCCTCACTTTGTCTATAGTCTACTAACTGTTCTTATATAGTTCCTTTAGAGCATATTCCAGGGCATGTAGTCTCATCTTTTCTTGCATACCGGACAAGGATATCCGTCGTTTTACCGGGGCTAGATATTTCCATCTCACCCTATGGTCGAGATAAAATTCATGCGTGCACCAACATCCGGTATGCAGGAAAACATGCAAAACGTTAGTAGCTGGCGGCGTCAATTGACGCACAACATGTCTCTGATATGCAAGAAAAAGAATCTATCATGGATATTTGGTTCAGACAGGGAATTCCAACCCTCGGTATAAGTGTTTTAATCGGAACCTCGGCAAAGCCTCGATTCCGATAAAAACACTTATACCTCGGGCTGGAATTCCCTATCTTCACCAGATACCCATGAAAGATTCTTACAGTCTATATAGTCTACTGACAGTTCTTGTATAGTTCCTTTAGAGAATATTATGGGGCATGTAGTCTCACCTTGTCTATTGTCTACTGACCTTTCTTGTGAAGTTCCTCTAGAGCATCTTCCAGGGCATGTTGCCTCAACCTGTCTGCTCTGTCTACTGACATTTCGTATAGTTCTAGAGAATATCCCAGGGCATGTAGCCTCACCTTGTCTATTGTCTACTGACTGTTCTTGTATAGTTCCTCTAGAGAATATTCCAGGGCATGTAGCCTCACCTTGTCTATTGTCTACTGACCTTTCTTGTGAAGTTCCTCTAGAGCATCTTCCAGGGCATGTTGCCTCAACCTGTCTGCTCTGTCTACTGACATTTCGTATAGTTCTAGAGAATATCCCAGGGCATGTAGCCTCACCTTGTCTATAGTCTACTGAGAGTTCTTGTATAGTTCCTCTAGAGCATCTTCCAGGGCATGTATCCTCAAATTGTTTGCTCTGTCTACTGACATTTCGTATAGTTCTAGAGAATATCCCAGGGCATGTAGCCTCACCTTGTCTATAGTCTACTGAGAGTTCTTGTAAAGGTGTAACACACCCATTGATTGTTGCATTGAGTTGTGTGTGAATTAAAATTTAAATGCCATGTTGTCATTCATATCTAGGCCCAAATTAAAAATGAATAACTTACATTCTCATCACAAATGACACATATGCTGCCAAAAAATCCACAGAAATATGGGGGTCATGTATCTTCTAAGAAAGAACTTGTCTCATGAATGAATGGTCCCTTTAAAAACATAAACACTGAGATGCCATAATATTGTATTCATACACTCATTTCCATATATGCAAAATAAATTAAAAACTCACAATTTTAACATGGCAATGCTTGAAAAATGTAACATATAGATCAACAATATGATATAAACCAAAAAAGCACTTTAAATTAGTGAAAATGCCTTTTTTTACAAAAAGAAATGAGAATTATTTATTGACGCCATTATGCGACTACCACAGGCCGACACTTCCTGTATTGCAATGGGTGTGCTATACCTAAAGTTCCTCTAGAGAATATTCCAGGGCATGTAGTCTCTCCTTGTCTATTGTCTACTGACCTTTCTTGTATAGTTCCGCTAGAGAATCTTTCAGGACATGTAGCCTCACCTTGTTTATTTTCTACAGACCTTTCTTGTTTTGTTTGTTTGTATGGTGTTTTACGTCATTTTCAACTCATGTAAGGTTATATATGACGGTCGATATCTTGTGGTGGAGGCAGACCACCCACTTTTCCTGGGTAGAACCAGTACTGTACACCTCCTGCCATCTGTAAGAATCGACACTTCCTCACTTACAAGTCGATATCCCAGGGGATTCGAACCCGCAGCGGTGAGAGGCGAAGGTTTACAACGCAACGTCGTTAACCAGCCGTCAACGGAGATGCTGACCTTTCTTGTGAAGTTCCTCTAGAGCTTCTTTCAGGGCATGTAGCCTCATCTTGTTTATTGTCTACTGACCTTTCTTGTGTAGTTCCTCTAGAGCAGCTTCCAGGGCATGTAGCCTCTCCTTGTCTAGTGTCATCTGTTTCTTCAGTTCTTCATTCTCAACACTCATTCTCTTAACTTCCTCCTAAATCAATGACACAGTACATGTGTGTATAATATGTAATGTATAAGAGGTACTTCAAAATAAGCAATAATTGAAGCAATAACTGATTGTCTTCAACGCCGTGCACCCATGACATTTTGTTTAAGTGACTGATGTTAACTCAGTTATTTAAATCCACAGTTTTCATTGACTAATTGAACTGAATTGTTGTTTAAGGACTGAGTAACACATTGCTTAGTTTATTTTGAGCCTTCCCAGAAACTGGGGAAGAATAGGAATCCAGGAACCATGCCCTACACTTACTATCGAATAGATTCCTATGACTCTTTAACATGCTAGGAAAATAGACACTGATAAACAAGATCGCCCGGTTTACGCCAACATCTGATGGACAAGGCTAGGGGAGGTGTCTTGTCTAAGGAAATAATCCAGTGGTGATAGTCAAGGTGGTTCACAATCGTGATTTTGGATTCAAAATGAAAAGGTTATCCACTGGGCCACTAATTTACGTCGTTTTGTTACATGGTCAGACATCACTGACGCAACTACGTTACATCACTGGCTTTATCATTGACTGACAACAAATTACTGAGTGTGTGTAGTACTAAGGTGTATAGTTTCTTTGCCCACAACAGAGTGTAAACCAAAAATAAACCCGTATGTAGTACTCCACCCACCTCTAGCCCAGTCAGAAGTTCTGCCTTGAGAACAAGGCTGTTCCCTCTTTCCAAGAGATCTCGGTACTTCTCGGTGAGCTCGTGGTATTTCTTGTTGGCCTGGTCAAGGTCTGCCGTGGGCACAGACTCCTCGATGGCCTTCTGTAGACCCGCCATCTTGAATGCTGCCATGTCCTGTAATATGACACATCAATTATATACCATAGGTTAGATATCAATAATTTTCTCAGTCAATAATTGCAACTCTCTGATATTTGACAAGCTGTTTACGTTGTGGAAAAGTGTCCCGATAATTTCACACCAAAACTCACTTATTTTACATGGCCCACCTGTTTCACCTCAAGTCAAATATATTTCTCACCAATATAAACTTATTTCACACCAAGTCCCACATATTCAAATCAAGTGAACAAAATTTCACACCAAAATTCACTTTAATATTTCACACATACACTTATTCCTCACAAATATGAGCTTTTTTTACATCATGTCTCATCTTACTCACACCATGTCACGTTTTAACATATATTTCACACAAAGTCTCACATTTATCACAGAAGAAAAAGTAAAGACCCCACATGATATTTCACATCAAAGACATACAAATAAGATGTTTTATCTTTAATTTTAAAATTGTGCATACCTTATGTCTCTGTAGATATCCCATCCTCTCCATAACTGCCTGCTCCATGGCTGCCATCTCATTCCTCTGGCGATTGAGTTCCTGCAACAAAATACACATATTTATTTCATTTCGAAGTGATCAGCAAACTTCAATATTTTCACTCATGCTTCGCATTCATGAAAATATAAAGTTTTCACACTTCTCGAAAATGTGTCCACATAAACAAATGAGTGTGCTAGCGGTTATCATTGAAACAAATCAAGCAAATGGATAGCATGACATTGACGCAACTATGTTACGTCACTGGCTAATTTATGTCATTTTCTTACAAGGTCAGACATCACTGTCGCACCTACATTATGTCACTGGCTAATATACGTCATTTTGTTAAATGGTCAGATGTCACTGATGCAACTACGTTACATCACTGGCTAATTTATGCCATTTTGTTAAATGGTCAGACGTCACTGATCCAACTACCTTACATCACTGGCTAATTTATGCCATTTTGTTACATGGTCAGACGTCACTGACACAACTACGTTACATCACTGGCTAATTCATGCCATTTTGTTACATGGTCAGACATCACTGATGCAACTACGTTACATCACTGGCTAATTTATGCCAATTTGTTACATGGTCAGACGTCACTGACGCAACTACGTTACATCACTGGCTAATTTACGTCGTTTTGTTACATGGTCAGACATCACTGACGCAACTACGTTACATCACTGGCTAATTTACATCGTCTTGATAACATGGGCAGACGTCACTGACGCAACTACGTTACATCACTGGCTAATTTACGTTGTCTTGTTACATGGTCAGACGTCACTGACGCAACTACGTTACATCACTGGCTACTTTACGTCGTCTTGTTACATGGTCAGACGTCACTGACGCCACTACGTTACATCACTGGCTAATTTACGTTCTTTTGTTACATGGTCGGACGTCACTGACGCAACTACGTTACATCACTGGCTAATTTACGTCGTTTTGTTACATGGTCAGACATCACTGACGCAACTACATTACATCACTGGCTAATTTACGTCGTTTTGTTACATGGTCAGACGTCACTGACGCAACTACGTTACATCACTGGCTAATTTACGTTGTTTTGTTACATGGTCAGACTTCACTAACGCAACTACATTACATCACTGGCTAATTTACGTCGTTTTGTTACATGGTCAGACGTCACTGACGCAACTACGTTACATCACTGGCTAATTTACGTCGTTTTGTTACATGGTCAGACGTCACTGACGCAACTACGTTACATCACTGGCTAATTTACGTCGTTTTGTTACATGGTCAGACGTCACTGACGCAACTACGTTACATCACTGGCTAATTTACGCCATTTTGTTAAATGGTCAGATGTCACTGATGCAACTATGTTACATCACTGGCTAATTTATGCCATTTTGTTACATGGTCAGACGTCACTGACGCAACTACGTTACATCACTGGCTAATTTATGCCATTTTGTTACATGGTCAGACGTCACTGACGCAACTACGTTACATCACTGGCTAATTTATGCCATTTTGTTACATGGTCAGACGCCACTGACGCAACTACGTTACATCACTGGCTAATTTACGTTGTTTTGTTACATAGTCAGACGTCACTGACGCAACTACGTTACATCACTGGCTAATTTACGCCGTTTTGTTAAATGGTCAGACGTCACTGACGCAACTACATTACAACACTGGCTAATTTACGTCGTTTTGTTACATGTTCAGACGTCACTGACGCAACTACATTACAACACTGGCTAATTTACGTCGTTTTGTTACATTGTCAGACGTCACTGACGCAACTATGTTACATCACTGGCTAATTTACGCCGTTTTGTTAAATGGTCAGACGTCACTGACGCAACTACATTACAACACTGGCTAATTTACGTCGTTTTGTTACATGGTCAGACGTCACTGACGCAACTACATTACAACACTGGCTAATTTACGTCGTTTTGTTACATGGTCAGACGTCACTGACGCAACTATGTTACATCACTGGCTAATTTACGTTGTTCACAACAGATTATCTAATATTCTCACAATGTAATATGTGCATAGCAAGCGACAAATCTCAGAAAAATACCTACTGAAAGCTTGCCCTTATTGGGCAGAAAGATAGCGACAGAAAAGAGATGAAGAGAGAGAGAGATGATTACCTAACGCTACATTATTTTATGTTGAAACACCAACATTGTCGGAATAGGGTTGTTGGGGTGTCAGAAGTCAAACGTCCTCGATGCACAGACAGTTTAAATTATAGCATTTTGAAGAGCAGAAACATGGAGTGTAAGGCTCTGAGGGTATAAAAAGGAGAGACAAAGGAGAGACAAATGTCACCAGTCATCTCTGGACATGCGTGCTGACCAATGGTATTCACTATCTGTCCTCATTTGACTGGTCAAGACTTGCTAGAGAGATTGACAGAGTGAGCTGGAGATTGAGGTGGAAAAGAAATGAGAGAGGGAGAGAGAGAAAGAGAAAATAAAGACAGATGGATGGACTGATACCTTCCTGTGTTGTCCATCCATCTCCTCCATGGTCTGGTATCGTCGTGTCAGAGCCTTCTCGTTGACACGATACACTGTGATACGACGCGTCATCTCCGACAATCTACGACGGACCTCTGCATCATCATTTCCCAACGTGTCTAAAAGTCTCTAAAAATACACAAGCTAGGTTGAGAACAAACTTCAGAAGAGATAAAAATGTCTTTATGAATAAACAAATCGCCACAATAGGAAATGAATGTTTATTTATTAAAATGTCCTATAAAACTGGATTGCATCAAGTGAATATAATATTAGTTTTTACTAATACTTTGGAACAAATTAAATAATATATATATTATTATATACATATTACAATGTCAGATGTAAAACACATACACACAATTATGCAATATTAATTGTTATTAACTGTTTATTACTAAGTGTTTATTATATGGTATGACTGGGGGATGGTTTCTTGACCATCATACACTTATGATGGGGAAATCATGTTGTAAACCTTCTTGCCTCTCACCGCCGAGGGTTCGAATCCCACTGAGAGCTCGACTTGTGAGAAAGTGTTGATCCTTAAGGATGGCAGGAGGCATACAGTACTGCTTCTACCCAGGAAAAATGGGGTGGTCTGCCACTACCACAAAATATTTTGATCGACATATATGGCCTAAAATGTGCTAAAAATGACGTAAAACACCATTCGAACAAACAAATTAAAAAAAAAATATAAGAGAATGTCTTACATCAAATTCCAGGAGTTTGACTTTATCTTCTTCCCTCTGGCCATCAAGGTTTCTTAAATCTTCTTTCAGCTTCTTGGTTTCATTTTGCCAGTTCTGCAGGGAACAGAAGAGAAATTAAATAAATGGCATCATACAAAAGAAATTAGAATAGGTTTATTAATGTTAGAAATGTTCTTATGTTCACATTATTTATCACATAACTTACAGTGTGGGAGTGGAATAACACCATTCTATATTTTTGATATACCACTAGTCATATAAGTATGCAAATAAGCCTAGTATGCGCTGTCAAGAAAATGGATAATAACTATGACACAATTCCCACAGTTTATGTCGGTTTCGCGTGTTAAAGCGACAGGCAAAATGCAATAAAAGTCGATATGTGAGTTATGTGATAAATAGGATCTAACATTCGTCCTCATTCACTATTGAATTTATTAAACTCGTTAGCAAAAATGATATAATGCTCGGCAAGAGCCTCGCATTATATCATTTTGCCAACTTGTTTAATAAATTCAATAATGAATGAGTACTCATGTAGATACTCTATGTATTAGTTTTTAATTTATGGTTATGCTATTTTCAGCTGTAACATCCTTTAACATAGTGATATATTGTAGCTTTTTCTCCTGCTTTGACATCATTAAGTGGTCTGAGTAACGGTATTAACTTTTATACCCCATCCAACCCCTTCTCCAAGAAGCAAAAAAGGGGTTGGCTGGGGTATGAAATAAAACCTTAATTTTGGCTTAGAAAGTTTGCACATTGTAAAATTAATCATTTAATAGGCAATTTTAAACAGGTTATTGCATTTTTTCAGTAAAAAATGTTTTTAAATGTGTTTTATTGTCGAAAGATCCATTATAAAATTCTGCAAATATAAGCTTTTCCATCGTTTAATGGAATTAAGGCGGGACCACGTAATGAAAATGTAAACTTATAATGATGGCCTTTATTTACAGAGTGCAAGTCATTTAGTGATAATCTAATCTTCCTTGTGGCACTTTTTTTATATAAATTTAAAAAATACTACTGGTACTAGCAAAACTAAATAAATCAAATAAAGCAGTAATAAATTAAAATGCTGAATACTTTTTAGATGTTAGTTTTCAAAGCAAAGCTTTTAACGGTGCACTTTTACAAATCAGTAAAAGAAATTATGTTTTAGCCTTAAAGAATAAAAGCCAATTTAAATCCCTGAATGTCTGAAAGACTACAGTTGTGCAGAGTGCTATACTTCTTCAGTGACTAAATTTTACAGTTTCAAAAAAAAAAAAAAAGTTCAAAGCATGAATATTTCATGCGTTTTTATTTTAAGAAAAAAACATGTTTGTTTTTAAGCTTATGTATTTGCTCTGCTCAAGATCTTTTTCTGACCTATTGCAGGATTTTATATGTACATCTGTAAAGTTTATGGAGATTGACTTGGTACAGACAGACATAAGGCAAGGCAAATACAGGTTCTTCTCCTTGTTCATACCTTTGAACTTTAGATATTCCTAATACAGCATAGTCCTATAGACAGACCTATGACGAGGCAAATACAGTTCTTCCCTGTCCATACCTGTTTGTCCTTTAGATAGTCCTGATACAGCAGACCCTGCTGGTGACGCACCACGGCAAACTTGCGCTTGTAGTCGTCCAACTTGCCCTCCGTCTTGGTCAACATTTCTTCCTTTACATGAAACTCCTGTTTGACAAATACAAAACTGTGTTAATATGACATAACTCCTGTTTGACAAATACATAACTGTGCTAATATGACATAGCTCCTGCTTGACAAATACATAACTGTGTTAATATGAAATAGCTCCTATATGACAAATACACAATTGTGGTAATATATATATATATTGTGGCTGCGAAATATAACGGAAATAGTAGGTGCGTGGTATGGAGAATACCGAAAGTAGTAATGAACAGTTTAGTTGGGTGTATCAAAATAAGCCTTTACAGATATATAGGATGTTTTATAGAATAAATCAAATAAATTACAAAAGTATATTGCTTTACACTAACATGTATGAAAGGACTGGAATGAAAGACAAAGCTTATGGTGTTTTACTGGTAGTATATTGGCACGTGACCAGATGTGTGTGTATAGACTGGTAGTATATTGGCACGTGACCAGATGTGTGTGTGTGTGTGTGTTCCTAAGGTTTCTAGTCTCATCACCTGCTAGGGCACTATAGAGTGCCTGCAAGACTGTGAATTAGGTTTTATGCCTGCAGTTTGTATGATAATTTTTAGAGTGGTTTTCATACCTGCAACACTGTGACCAGATGTTCATTTAAGCCAGCAATGACTTCAGCGCTTGTGGTGGCCATATTCTCAGGAAGGGACATAGGTTTGAAGAATCCCGCTCCGACTCCACTGGGACCCTTCACTGACTTTAATTCCTCTTCCATTTGCTTGACCTAAAACAGAAACATAAAAGTCAGAAACCAAATTATTACTATTTCTATGCTACAAATTAAAAAACAACAATAATAAGCTGCTTTTTTACATGTTTTATAGGATATATTTAGATCTTCAGTATGATTTTCAGCAGGATTTCCCGTATAAATGAAACATAAGAATAACCAATATTTTTTTTTTAAAACTTTACCCATAACAGTCAGTATTTAAAGTCCCTATCCCGCCATCAACAGTCAAATTTTACAACAGATATACACCGTTTCTAAACATTCTGCCAACGAGGTGTATATATAACTTAACATATGTTGAGAATCCAAACTCTTTAGGCACAATAAAAACGGCTTTAATCCGAAGGGCCAACCCCCAAAACTAGAGAGTTGAATAAAGAGTTACCAACTCATCCATTTACGCATATTTAAGTACAGTTTTTTAAGAACCCGTGGATAAACCTATACTTTTAATTGGCACATATACATTATTTTATGACCCCAACACGTGGATAGAGTTTTGATAAATGGTTTTGAGATGAAATTTTGTCATTATTTGGCAGGTTAGTTTCTTCAATGCTACCTACACCTGGTTTACGTAAACATTTACCAGAACTATCCACTTATTGTAAATTAAAATGTTCCCTGCCATCCGCTATTGGACAAAATTGTCTTGCATTTCACAAGGGCGTAACCAGGCTTTTATAAATTATATGCACGAAAGCAATAATTGAGTGCCGAAGGTGTGAACTGATCTAGGGGGTTCTGGGAGTATGTCCCCTCCCCTCCCCGCATAAAATTTATTTTGACACAATTGTGCAATCAAGCACTTTGTAGAACTATATTTTCCATCTTTTATCCACAATTTTTTTCGCTGCAGTGAGGGTATTCCAACTTGAGGTATCATTGTTTTGATCAGAATCAATACCTTGTCAATGTTCCGATTATGACAGGGTAGGAATTTTCCAATCTAAACCTGATACCCATGCGCGATTTTCTTCTTGCATACCATTGTGTGCGTCTATGCCATCAAATAACGTTTTAATGTTTAATTACAAAACAGTCTGGCACTTTCCATGTCACTATCGATGCGGATAATTTTTATCCAACCTTTGAGTAAGACACCACATGCAGTGATTATTACAGATACAAAACTCTGTCCCTATCCAAATTGTAAGTGAGAAAGATAAATCGAACCCAGGAATATTTGACATAAGGCTCTGGAAGAATATTCTTACTTCTACACACAGCGTAAACACAGTTTCTTTTGTCCAGGGAGCTTTAAACCCAGGAATTATACCTTCTCTAAGGATTTGTCCAGTTCCAGTGTGGCTTTGTTAGACTCGTGACGTGTTTCACGAAGGGCCAGACGTAGTTCATCATTCCGGCCCTGGAGATTATCCATCTGTGCCTTCAGGAACAAGGACGTGTCATGGCGACCCAGCACCGACTTGGCTTCTATCGCCTGTAAGGTAAGAGATTCATGTTCTATAAATACAAAATTCTGTCTTGGATTTATAGTTTATAAGAAAAGAGAATAATATCAATAAAATATTAGGGAGTTAGTTTAAAAAAACAACACCTTTAAGAATATATACCAGTAAGAATTTCTTTGAAATATAGGAAATTGAATACAGTTTATAAAATGAAACTAAATCAACTGTATGTGCCATAAGAACTAAGCACCTTTCTGTATTTTATTCAAAACTACCATATCAGTTAACTTTATCTGTGGAATATAAACAATAGACGGGTGTTCCGCGGAACACGTGTGTCGCCTGTTGGCGCTTTCTCAGTATAACAAGGTTTTTTGGACCCATATATATAACTGACCTTGACAAACTGGCCTGACTAAGTTTTCGTGAATAAAATAAATGAGTATTTAACACATATAATGCCTTCAGTGTGACCTTGACCTTTATATTTTAGTATGGTCATGTCGATGTTGTCATGATGTGTATATACTGAAAGTTTGATGAAGAAATATCAAGAAATGAGAAAGTTATAGCCAACGTTAAATTTTCGTGAAGAAAAAATCAATATTTAACCGTTATAATGACCTTCAGTGTGACCTTGACCTTTATATTTCAGTATGGTCATGTCGATGTTGTCATGATGAGTATATATTGAAAGTTTGATGAAGAAATATCAAGAGATGAGGAAGTTATAGCCAACAATAAGTTTTAGTGAAGAAAAAATGAGTATTTAACCCATATAATCACCTTCAGTGTGACCTTGACCTTGATATTTTAGTATGGTCATGTCGATGTTGTCATGATGAGTATATATTGAAAGTTTGATGAAGAAATATCAAGAAATGAGGAAGTTATAGCCAACGTTAGTTTTCGTGACGGACAAAAAGGCGATACAAAAATGGTCATTATCTAACAAAGAACATTTTCAGTCACATGTATCTCCTTAGCTTTAGTTTTCTCGTCTTCCTCTATAGTCCCTTCTCCTCTCCCTACTCTCAAATCCCTCTCCTCTCCCTGTCGCATCCTTACCCTTTCTCTCAAAGCATAAGGGAACTGCAACTATGATAGCATCTTCATCTCTCTGAATAAGTCTGCTTCACCTCAACTTCCTCTCTTGTCCCATTCCTATCATCATTGCATTTACAGACAATACCCTCTGTAGTCCCCTCATTTGTTCCTCACATCATTTGCAACCATACACTCTCTAGATCCCCCTCCCACCACCACCCCCACTAACTCCCACCGCTCCCGCTTCTTATAGTTCTTACAGCCAGCAACCCCTCTAGTCCCCTCTCTTCTTCCCCACTTCACCTGCAACCCATACTTTCTTTAAATACCTCCAAATCCAACACCTCATTATACTTACAGCCAGCATCCTCTCCAGGGCAGGAAACTGCATTTGTGATGCCATCTGCATCTCCCTCTCCTCTCCCATCCCCTTCTCCATCCCTTCTTCTCTAGCACCAAACTTCTTCATGGCCTCCATCACCTCCTTGAGGGCCTGCTCAAAGTTATTGTTCTCCTCCTCGAGCTGTTCTGTCTTGGCCTTAAACTGTGCATTCTCACTGTACAGTCGGTCCATCTCACGGAAATTCTCACGCAGATCTTGGTCATACTCGTTTTTCTGAAAAACGTGAATTGAGAAATAAAACACAAAATGTAATGGCTTCTCTGCGAAAGAAAATTTTGTGAGTAGATAAATTTGTGTATTTTTTCATTAATTCAAACTAAAGGCCTGACAAAATATATTTTGAGAAGCATTCTATATCATGGAAAACATTAAAATGTGTACAACTTACTAAAATCAGTTGGAAACTGACTCCTGCCATCACTATTAAACCTATATTGTAACTTCTGTTATTGTCTCACCCTCATACGTGGTTCCTCATTAGCCACCTCACGTTTGATCAATGTGGCAACAGACTCGGGCTGTCGTTTTGTCTTCAGAGTCTCCGTATACTCCTGAACAGCTATCATGTCTTCAACTTGCAAGCCCAGAGCTACGGCCCTGTGGATAGAAACATGATGAAATAATAATGATATTAAACTGAAGCTACTATCAAGTGATGATATCAATGGGCACTTTCAGGGTTCTCCCATTGGCAACCATCATTGATTACCAACAGCCACCGATGGAAGCACCACCGACGGCAGCATATGGTTACCATTGGGTACCAATGTTACAATTGGCAACCAATAAATGGGTAGTATATGGTACCAACATCAGCGCAAGGTTACCATCGGTTTCAGATATATTAGCAAAATTTCGAGGCAGGGGATACCTGTAATTTTTGTACTTCAAAACTGAACATTTGAGTTTGTAGACATTGTACAAGTTATTATTCATTGGAAGTTTTATTGGGATTGAATTCTCAGCAATACACATTTCGGTGATGATGTTTGTCTCCATTTTGAAGTTATGTCATAACGAGGCCACCGATGGTACCCTAGGTCTAGAGTTATGGCAAGACTGGTTACCTATAAATTACCCATCAGCAAACCATCAACTAACAACGGTACAGAACCGTTACCAACGGCTGCCTATGGCTACCCAAGACGATTTCGGGAACTGATGGAAGAACCCTCAATGCACTCAATATCAAATTTATCACTGGGGAAAATCAGAAATCTACCAAGGAAGTTAAAAACAGTAACTTTATCACTGGGGCTAATCAGAAATCTACAACTGAGTTACAGATAGCAAATATATCACTGGAGCTGATCAGAAATCTAGACCTGAAGGCTGTCGGCGCTCTAGAAAAAGTGCAGATAATAGAGCTCCTATAACCGAGCCCATACTGATTCAAATAAACAATTCCCTGATTTCAGTCTGTTATAATCTGTACGAAGTTAAGTTATTCAGAGCTGCATATCTTTTGGCATATTTTTGTCTTTTAAGAGTGAGCGAAGTAGTGTACACAACTCCAGCTTTAGCTGATCGGCCACTATTGTTGAGTGATGTAAAGTTTGAAGAAAACTTAAGGGCAGTTGAAATACGCATTCGTATTTCAAAAACTAACCAGGCAGGCAAATCAACATTCTTGAGAATCCCTGTTGAAAGCAACCCTCATTTGTGTTGTATTGTGGCACTAAAACAATTTTTAGATCTAAGGCCAACTGGGGAGGGATATCTTCTGTGTCATGCGAATGGCTCGCCTTTGACTAGGAGCCAGTTTGCTGGTGTATTGTCAAAGTCAGTTCGTCACAATGGCCTTGGAATACAGAAATTTAAAAGTCATTCCTTTCGTATTGGCTGTGCTACAGATTTAGCATCAAAGGGTATGTCTGGTGAATGTATTCAAAAAATGGGCAGATGGACCTCAAACATTTACAAGCGCTACATCAGATTTTAAGTAGTAATTCTTAATATTATTATATATTTTTTGTCACAGTAGTTTGGATCGTAGGTGATTCCATTATTTCTCAGGCAGAAGAATGGGCTAGTCGCCAAAATTGGTCACATCGACACCTCCCGAATATGTTTTATGGATGGGCAAATCGGGAATGCTTTGGGAACAACTTCGGCCACTGCTACAGTACGAATTATTATTTCGCCAAGTCCTGGATATGATTATCATCCAGTTGGGCGGTAACGATCTACCTTTTAAAGATATTTTCTCTTTGACTAATTCCATTAAAGCTGACATTCAGTATTTGTATTCAGTCTGCCGAAAACAATACATTGTTTGGTCTGATATACTCCCACGTTTAAGTTGGAGAGGTGTAGATGTGTCCTTCAACAAGGAAATGGACTTGAAACGTAAGAGAGTTAATCTTGCTGGTCATAGAGCAATGCGTGCAAATCCAAAGGGTTGTTTCATTTTACATGATATTGACAGAAGTGAACCTGGGTTTTTCAGAGGCGATACTCATCTATCATCAGTTGGCAACCAAATGTTATTGCTCAAGTTTCAACTGGCTATTAAACAGTTTTTTGCAACTGAAACTAAACTAGTTTTTAAACACTAAATATTACCTTGAATAGTTTAAAATAGAATTTGGGGGACAAATTTCTAGAAATTTGCTGTGGCGGAAATTCTATTGCAACTGGGGATCGGATGTCATGTGCATTTGAAGAAATACAAGCCTGATTACGGTTTAACCGAACGGGTTAAGTATTTCAATGCAAGGGGAATAAATCTGGAGCCGTCATAATTCTTTTATATAGGGGTTAGCTCCCTTCATTGTGTTTGCCACTGGGGAAGGTTTTGTCCGTTACTGAAAGTGTGCATTGCCTTATAATCCCCGATAGTTGTGGCAGTTCAGTAGTGTTTCTAATAATGTGTTTATTAAAGCGCTTGTCACAGTGCTTTATTCTCGTGTAAATTAATGAAGTGCTTGTCACAGCACGTTCAAGTTATGTGTAAATAGCTGTAAGGTACTTGTCACAGTACCTCGTTATATATGACATAAGTGCTTGTCACAGCGCTTAAATATGTGTAAGATGTAAGTCGCTTGTCACAGTGACTGGTTTCTAAGTACTTGTCACAGTACTGGGAATCTGTGTATCATATGTAGTGCTTGTCACAGTGCTACTTTTAGAAGTGTACTTAATAAAGTACGTCTGGAGTGCTGGTCATAACCACACGAGGCAAGTAAAAAGGACAAATTTGGGAAAGCAGTATAGCAAATGCACATGGCATCAAGATCACCAGTTTCAGGGTTTCCTAGATCCTAACGCTGGTCCTAACCACGCTGGATCTTCAAGTTGCGGCCATATTTTGCCAAAAATTTACATTTGTTGCTTAACATTGAGGAAATGCTAATAAATAGTACAAATTGTTCAACCGAGTGGTCAATTTATTTATTGATACCATATCGTGTTACTGAATTGTCATAAAATAAATCACTGGGGCCAATCAGAAATCTACAAATGAAGTTGCAGACAGCCAAAGCTGGTTGGTGACAACCAAACAGGTAAAATGAAAATATGTCAAGATCGGAAACAGAGAGCAGTATACTGTAGTAGTTTATTGTAGACAAAGATTGACTGGGACAGTATTTTCAAGCTGTTTACATGACTTGTACAACTATCACCAGCAGTATTAAAGACACCGCTTGACGCAAATGCAAATCATATACCAGCAAAGCTAAGGGGGTTAATAACTCTAAGCATTAAGTTATATCTATGAATAATGTGGCTAATTCATGAAGATCTGTGATAACGAACTTGAGAATTGTGCTGAAAACGTTTCAGAGCCTCTTTCTGAGGTTAAGGATGAAATTGCAATGTTAAATTCAGCTCAGTGAGACCTCAGATTGACCTCTGACCCAAGAGGCAATATCCTTCTGAACAACCCTTATGAGAAGATACTAACAAAGTTATAAAAAGATCTTATATGTTTCAAGGCAAGTTTAATTCCACTGTGACATTGACTTTTAACCTACTGACCCCAAAAACATTAGCAGACTTCAAATATGCCATTTACAAGGTCAACACTGACCTGCTCAAAACCCACACTATTTCATGAAGATAGGATCATGCAATTTCACTCTGACCTTGATCTTTGGTTTACACTCAAATAACAAGATCATTATAAATATGTATTTAGTAAAATTTCAGAGTTCAGGACCACTCACCTCTGCCCCATATGCTGTGCCATTTTTCTGATTTTCTGTTTTAATTCTATCCTCTCATCTTCTAGGTTTTCAACCTGATGGTATTAAGAATTATAAATTAAGAATTTATATTTCATGTATTAACAGTCAAAAGTTAAAACACAATTTCCCAGTCTTATGAGAATTTAAATTTGTTTTATATAGTTACATATTTTAGTTGCAAATTAGGTGCATGGACAATTCTGAGATTTGCACATGTATAAGTGACAAATGCCCTTGAAAATGTTGACTCAATTGACCTTTGACCTCCAACCTCCAAGTGTGACCTTGTCCTTTGAGGTACGGACCCGATTCTCACACAAGACACACCTTCTCATTATGGTTAACATTTGTGTGAAGTTTCATGGAAAACAGTTTTTTTCAAAGTTATGGCTGAGACATAATTGCTTCGGACAGAAGGGAGAAAAGACAAACTGGCGGACGGTGCGATTACTATTTGCCTCCCTTTGTGGGGCATAAAAAATTAAAATAATAAAATTAGGTGCCAAATTTAATGCCCAATAAATACTTCACGATTGCCACATGTCCCTTTAAATCTTTTTTATCTTCTTTGTCAGTTTTTGAGCTTCTGTTACCTTTTCACATGACAGGTCATGTGACATATATAAAATTATGATCAATAAATCATAGTGTATTAAATACGAGTTTATTCTAACTTCCTCATTGCACAGATTACCTCCTTCTGTAGGATGTAGTTCATGGCTTTTTCCTCTTCTTTCCTGACATTTTTCTTGGACCTGAATTGTGTCAAGTCGAGGGGTTTGCGAGGGTCGAGTCCAAGTCGCCCACGTAGGTCCTCGTTCTCGTCACATAGATCATTGATGGACATCTCTGACTTATTGATGTGTGACGTCAACTCTTCTATTTGTCTGTAACATATTTAAAATATCTAGTATTTTAGATTTGTCATGTACAATATTATAGTAAATTCATGAACCAGCTGAATTTGATTTAAAATAAACATTTAACATTTTTCATGACAATTCCTCCAGACATGCCATGATAATATGAAAATGTTCCATAAAGCATGACCGGATATGAGTTCCACAAAGCATTAGAATGTTCCTACAGCCATGCCATAATATGTGAATATTCCTCCGGGAATGCCATAACATGAGCATGTTCCTCAGGCATGCCATGATAATATGAGAATGTTCCTCAGGCATGTCAGGGCAATATGAGAATGTTCCTCCAGGCATGCCAGGGCAATATGAGAATGTTCCTCCAGACATGCCCCTGATAATATGAGAATGTTCCTCAGGCATGCCATGATAATATGCGAATGTTCCTCCAGGCATGCCAGGGCAATATGAGAATGTTCATCCAGACATGCCATGATAATATGAGAATGTTCCCCATGCATGTCATGACAATATGAGAATATTCCCCTAGGCATATCATGATAATATGATAATGTTCCTCCAGGAATACCATAATATGAGAATGTTCCTCCAGGTATGCCATGATATGAGAATGTTCCTCCAGGAATACCATATGATAATGTTCCTCCAGATATGCCATGATAATATGAGACTGTTCCTCCAGGCATACCATGATAATATGAGACAGTTCCTCCCAGCATGCCATGGTAATATGAGAATGTTCCTCAAGGCATACCATGATAATATTATAATGTTCCCCCAGTCAAGCCATTATAATATGAGACAGTTCCTCCCAGCATGTCATGATAATATGAGAATGTTCATCAAAGCATACCATGATAATATTATAATGTTCCCCCAGTCAAGCCATGATAATATGAGACAGTTCCTCCAGGCATGCCATGATGATATAAAAATGGTCCTCCAGACATGCCATGGCAATATGAGAATGTTCCTCCATGTATGCCATGGCAATGAGAATGTTCCTCCAGGCATGCCATGATAATATGAGAATATTCCTCCAGGCATGCCATGATAATATAAGAATGTTCCTCCAGGCATGCCATGATATGAGAAAGTTCCTCCAGGCATGCCATGATATGAGAAAGTTCCTCCAGGCATGCTATGATATGAGAAAGTTCCTCCAGGTATGCTATGATATGAAAAAGTTCCTCCAGGCATGCCATGATATGAGAAAATTCCTCCAGGTATGCTATGATATGAGAAAGTTCCTCCAGGCATGCCATGATATGAGAAAGTTCCTCCAGGCATGCCATGATATGAGAAAGTTCCTCCAGGTATGCTATGATATGAGAAAGTTCCTCCAGGTATGCTATGATATGAAAAAGGCATGTCATGGGCTTAAGCATAACACATTAGTCTATAGTATTTTAGATTATCAACATCACACTTTACCTGTCTCTGATCCTGATCTGATTCTTCCATTCCTTGATCTCTGTCACAGCCTCCGCCAGGCCGTACACACCCTGTACACGAGTAAATAAATAGTTTAGGGCAGTACACACTATGTTCATGAGTAAATATATGTATTAGGGCATTACACACCCTGTACATGAGTAATTAAATATATTAGGCACATAGATGTACACAAACAAATGTATAATATTGATTAGTAATTTCTTAAAGTTGAAAGCAGTTGTGTTAAATAATCTCTACATATTCCTATGATGTACGGGATGATCCCTGTGCACCACTATGATATATGATCCCTGAGCACCACTATGACTACAAACTACTTCATTTGTTTCATTTTTCATAAGTTTTTGCTCAAAATATTACCTATTTATGAGTGCTGTAAAATACCATTCACTCATTCGTTTGTTCATTTATTTTCATTCATTATTTACCACTACAAATTATAATCCCTGTGCACCACTATGAGATATGATCACCGTGCACCACTATGAGACATGATCCCTGTGCACCACTACGAGATATGTTCTCTGTGCACTACTACAATATATGATCCCCGTGCAACACTACAAGATATAATCCCTATGCACCACTACGAGACATGATCCCCGTGCACCACTACGAGATATGATCCCCGTGCAACACTACAAGATATAATCCCTATGCACCACTACGAGACATGATCCCCGTGCACCAATACAAGATATGATTACAGTGCACCTCTACAAGATATTTCCCCGTGTACCACTATGAGATATAATCCTCGTGCACCTCTACAACTCTACAAGATATGATCCCTGTGCACCATTACGATATATGATCCTTGTGCATCACTTCGTTATATGATCCTTGTGCATCACTAGGAGATATGATCCCTGTGCACCACTAGGAGATATGATCCCTGTGCACCACTATGAGATATGATCCCTGTGCACCACTAGGAGATATGATCCCTGTGCACCACTATGAGATATGATCCCTGTGCACCACTATGAGATATGATCCCTGTGCACCACTAGGAGATATGATCCCTGTGCACCACTATGAGATATGATCCCCATGCACCACTATGAGATATGATACCCGTGCACCAATGCAAGATACGATCTCCGTGCACCAATACAAGATATGATTACAGTGTACCTCTACAAGATATTTCCCCGTGTACCACTATGACATATAATCCTCGTGCACCTCTACAACTCTACAAGACATGATCCCCGTGCACCAATACAAGATATGATTACAGTGCACCTCTACAAGATATTTCCCCGTGTACCACTATGAGATATAATCCTCGTGCACCTCTACAACTCTACAAGATATGATCCCTGTGCACCATTACGATATATGATCCTTGTGCACCACTACGAGATATGATCCCTGTGCACCACTACAAGATATGATCCCTGTACACCACTATGAGATATGATCCCCACTACAAGATATAATCCCCATGCACCACTACAAGATATGATCCCTGTACACCACTATGGGATATGATCCCATGCACCACTATGAGATATGATCCCCGTGTACCACTACAAGATATGATCCCCTGTGCACCACTACAAAAATATGATCCCTGTGCACCACTACAAGATATGATCCCTGTGCACCACTACAAGATATGATCCCCGTGCACCACTACAAAATATGATCCCCGTGCACCACTACAAAATATGATCACTGTGCACCACTACAAAATATGATCCCTGTGCACCACTACAAGATATGATCCCTGTGCACCACTACAAGATATGATCCCCGTGCACCACTACAAAATATGATCACTGTGCACCACTACAAGATATGATCACTGTGCACCACTACAAGATATGATCCCCGTGCACCACTACAAAATATGATCACTGTGCACCACTACAAGATATGATCCCTGTGCACCACTACAAGATATGATCCCCGTGCACCACTACAAAATATGATCCCTGTGCACCACTACAAGATATGATCCCTGTGCACCACTACAAGAAGTGATCCCCGTGCACCACTACAAAATATGATCACTGTGCACCACTACAAGATATGATCACTGTGCACCACTACAAGATATGATCCCTGTGCACCACTACAAAATATGATCCCTGTGCACCACTACAAAATATGATCACTGTGCACCACTACAAGATATGATCCCTGTGCACCACTACAAAATATGATCCCTGTGCACCACTACAAAATATGATCCCTGTGCACCACTACAAAATATGATCACTGTGCACCACTACAAAATATGATCCCTGTGCACCACTACAAAATATGATCCATGTGCACCACTACAAAATATGATCCCTGTGCACCACTACAAGATATGATCCCTGTGCACCACTACAAAATATGATCACTGTGCACCACTACAAGATATGATCACTGTGCACCACTACAAAATATGATCCCTGTGCACCACTACAAAATATGATCCCTGTGCACCACTACAAAATATGATCCCTGTGCACCACTACAAGATATGATCCCTGTGCACCACTATGGGATATGATCCCTGTACACCACTATGAGATACGATCCCTGTGCAACACTACAAGATATGATCCCTGTACACCACTATGAGATATGATCCCTGTACACCACTATGAGATACGATCCCTGTGCAACACTACAAGATATGATCCCTGTACACCACTATGAGACATGATCCATGTGCACCACTACAAGATATGATCCCCGTGCACCACTACAAGATATGATCCCCGTTTACCACTACAAGATATGATCCCTGTGCAACACTACAAGATATGATCCCTGTACACCACTATGAGACATGATCCATGTGCACCACTACAAGATATGATCCCCATGCACCACTACAAGATATGATCCCCATGCACCACTACAAGATATGATCCCTGTGCACCACTACAAAATATGATCCATGTACATCACTATGAGATATGATCCCCATGCACCACTATGAGATATGATCCCCGTGCACCACTATGAGATATAATCCCCATGCACCTCTACAAGATATGATCCCCGTGCACCACTATGAGATATAATCCCCATGCACCTCTACAAGATATGATCCCCGTGCACCACTATGAGATATAATCCCCATGCACCTCTACAAGATATGATCCCCGTGCACCACTATGAGATATAATCCCCATGCACCTCTACAAGATATGATCCCCGTGCACCACTATGAGATATAATCCCCATGCACCTCTACAAGATATGATCCTCGTGCACCACTATGAGATATAATCCCCATGCACCACTATGAGATATAATCCCCATGCACCACTATGAGATATGATCCCCATGCACCACTATGAGATATGATCCCCATGCACCACTATGAGATATGATCCCCGTGCACCACTACAAGATATGATCCCCGTGCACCACTATGGGATATGATCCCCATGCACCACTACAAGATATGATCCCCGTGCACCACTATGGGATATGATCCCTGTGCATCACTATGAGATACGATCCCTGTGCAACACTACAAGATATGATCCCTGTACACCACTATGAGACATGATCCGTATGCACCATTACAAGATATGATCCCCGTGCACCACTATGAGATATGATCCCCATGCACCACTACAAGATATGATCCCAGTGCACCACTATGGGATATGATCCCTGTGCATTACTATGAGATACGATCCCTGTGCAACACTACAAGATATGATCCCTGTACACCACTATGAGACATGATCCATGTGCACCACTACAAGATATGATCCCCGTGCACCACTACAAGATATGATTCCCGTGCAACACTACAAGATATGATCCCCGTGCACCACTATGAGATATGATCCCCATGCACCACTACAAGATATGATCCCCGTGCACCACTATGAGATATGATCCCCATGCACCACTATGAGATATGATCCCCATGCACCACTATGAGATATGATCCCTGTGCACCACTACAAAATATGATCACTGTACACCACTATGAGACATGATCCATGTGCACCACTACAAGATATGATCCCCGTGCACCACTACAAGATATGATCCCCGTGTACCACTACAAGATATGATCCCTGTGCACCACTACGAGATATGATCCTTGTGCACCACTACAAGATATGATTACAGTGCACCTCTACAAGATATGATCCCTGTGTACAACTATGAGATACGATTACAGTGCACCACTACTAGATATGATCCCTGTGCACCACTATGAGATATGTTCCATGTGCACCACTATGAGATATGATTCCCGTGCACCACTATGAGATATGATGCCCATGCACAACTTACAGCTTCGTACTGCTTCATCCTCTCCAGGTTGTCTGTCAGCTCCTTGTCCTTAGCACTGGCATCTGCCTCAGCCTGCATGGATAGAGGAAATATGTTAAATAAATGTAAGTTATAAAATGTGCACAGTTAACAGTCATCTTTGTATCATATACGCAAAATGTTGTAATGAATGATTTTTGTTGGTTACAAAAAATAAAGGTAACAATTTTTTTTCAAAGATATATTTCATAATTTTTTTATTGCTTATTTACCAAATAAATATCACTTCATGAAGTGTAATTGTTCAAAGCACCAGATTTGAGCAGTGATTTTTTTCACAAACATCCACAATCTCCACTATTAAATCTATAAACTTTTCCTTTCCATTATTTTTTTCTACAGTATCTGAGATGACTTTTTGTAGTCACATCAATTACTTTGAATTCCTTTTGTGAGCATAACCGTGCCTGAGCATAACCGTGCCCGACAGTGCAATAGCCAGTCATTCATTCTTCTATTAATTTTTAATTACTACTTAATTTCTTCATCTTTCGTCGGTTTTTGCGCACAATATGAACTATTTCTGTGTCGACGTGCCGTAAAACACCATTCATTCTTCTATAGGACCTTAAAGTGAATAACATACAAATACATTACCAGTTTGACATCCCTTTCAGATTCCTTGTTTTTCTCTGACTCAGATTTCAGCTTGTCCTTAAGTTCCCGGATAACCTGCTGTTGTCTGTCCCCGGGACCTTTACCACCTAAAACATGTATGAACACATTACTCTGATGTACAGAGGCTACAGTGTTAATATGTACATCTTCTAGTATTTAGTTGGCAATTTAACCCTCGCAAAATTCCCGACCTTAACGTCATACAGCATATCACTAATATATTCAATGTATTCCTGAGATAACTTAAAGATGTAAATTGATGTAAATGATGAAAGTCTAAGAACATTTTCTGGAGGTTAATTGTGATGTGAGTCTTTGCAAATAAGTTTAAACCTTGTAGCCCTAGCAATATAGTCTTTGTGATAACGAATCACAGATGGTAGACATGCTATGTCTTTTCACTTACTAGCCTCTGCTCATTCATGAAAATAACTACAGGCTTTAACACCATCTCGTGAAGGATATCCCTATAAATGAACCCATCAATTAAATAATTTATATATATACCGAAGAAAAATTAACATTAACAATATAAAAGTAAACAAATAACTGATCATCACAGAGTAGAAATTACAGATTAAAGATGGGTCAGAATTATACAGGCATAAAAAAGTGTAAAATACAAAATAGAAATTTTGTTCTAAGGACAGGGATGCCCTGGATATGTCTCATTCAAATCAGTGATAGTTGAAAAGAGGCAAGATCTCTGTCAAAATTCAGCTAAGCATATGGTCTACAGAATATGATTTGATCCTTTCATACCAGTTTTAAAGATAAATGACCACCCTTTTTTGTAGAATTATCAATTAACAAATTTAACTCTTAAACATCATATAAACATTTGTTTATAGTCTCAGAGAGAAACATATATTTAAATCCGCTACTAAGTTGTATGTAAAAATAAGTAATATTTGCATGACGTAGATACTACTTTTCCCACTGCGTGACTGCATGGGGAAATGAGGTAAATCTAAACTGTATAGCTACACAACTGTTGCCAGATAATTGATATATACATTTACCTGCGGATTAATTTACCTGTTCAAAGTTTTCTACGTCATCAAATAAAATCTTATTCTCGCTTTTCACAGATAATGCAATGTGTGAATTGTAAATATCTATTGTTGTGTATTGATTTTGTTTTATACATGTTCATGAAGCAAAACATGGCTGGGGAACTTTAAAGGAACATGGCAACCTTGCTTTCTTTAAAACTTGCGCCATCCTATTTTTCTTCTTCATAACTTGTATATTTGGTATTTGCTGATAATATAGAGCCAATTATATATTTATACAGTAGTAATAAAGAGAAAAAACAAACCTGTCAACTTTTATTTAAAAATATATGCAAGCAGGTTTCAAGTGAAAATCATACTGGATTAATAAATCCAGGTTCTAATTTTAATGTGTTAGTAATACTCTGAGATTGCCGTGTGTTCCTTTAAAGCAATTGCCAAATCAATGGTACACCAGTTGCATGCACAAATTAGGACAAACATGTACTGACGTACAAGGGTAACACTATATGCCCTGATCACTTACATGGCAGGGGCAGAACAATGGCAACAGATAACATGAAAGAACGTGAATGAAGAATACTCAGATCCCTACGGCTGCTTATAAGAAGTCCTTTAGTTCCTTTAACAGAGAGTGGAAAGAAATTGCTTGACATCTTAAGTATTTAAGTAAAAATGACTTTTGTTTATTTACTGCAAATATTTAAAATAGTTCACAGTCTGGGGTGTTACTTTTTTAAAATACCTTGTTTAATTATTACAGTTTCGGGTGTTTTTTTCCAAAATAACTGCGATAAGTTATTTTTAGATATGCATTCTTCTTTATATATATTTTTAAATCTGTTTTCTATGAAAACCAGACTTTTCCTGTAACATATGATATTTTCAAATGGTTCTTTTATCTTTGTTGTTACCTGATTTGTCATTACTTCTTTTACAAAATATTTAGAAATCTTTTAAATGCAAAACATTTGCTTTTATGTGGATGACGCGACTGACGAACAAAGAGCAACCCCTCTCTATAATGACGAGTAAAGAGTGGGCACTGCTTATCAAATATGGGAATTTATATGACAATCATACCTAATGGTGCCATCATTATTCAAGTAGATGGTCAAGTTGTCTGTTGGAAGGATTTATTGCTTGGGCTTTATTACTGCAGCTACTACCGTAGTTTTATTAAGATAAAATCAATTTTCAGGAAAGTTTCTAAATAAGTTCTTTTACTAAAAGTAAGAGGAATTAACTCTTACTCTGTGTTAAGGGGAAATAATTTTGTTCTTGAAAATAACTTGTTTCAGTTATTTCAAAATAACTTAAACAAGTGACACTCCTGACTGGTTCATAAGACACCTTTCTTAAAATATAACTAAAAATGTTTTATTTAAATCTGATAATCTTCTGTGAAATACCTTTCTTTATATGGTATTCCGATGAATTTACAAGTTTATAAAAACCACGAACTTAAATATTAACAAAACATTTACCATCAGCACTTGGTATACTCAAGGATTTTGGAACAAAACAAGGGCATCATGCCTCTGCTTCTGTTATTTATTCATAGTAAATTGTTTCTAAGACAGTACATTATTTCTTTATAGTTTACCGTACTTTTTAAACCAATTGGATGGCTCAAAATTTCAAATCCTGGCTACATTAATTCATGAAGACTTACTACCTGTATTCTTCAAGCCACTTAATCATGAAGAGCCTGATCTATATATATAGAACATACAAAATCAATAGAAAATATGTGAATAAACACTAAGTTGGATAGAGGCTATGAAGAGAAACCTTCACATTAAGAAACCATGGTCGGCCGCTACGCTCCCTCCCTTTCGGTTTCGTAATGGTGACATTTTCTCATATATATAAAAAAGAGAGATATTCTACAGCCTGCTGCCAGATGCACTATACCAACAATAACAAGCTGTCAAACTTACTCCTCTGAATCTCTGCCCTCAGGTCTTCAATGATGGCAGTATTATTGTCATGATCATCTGCGTATGTCTTAATCTGATCAGTAAGCTCCTGGATTTGTCCGTCCTTCTCTTTAACAATCCTGGAGAGGGCTGCGACCGAGGCCTTGTCACTGTCCATGTTGGCAGCAATCAACTGTTCACGCAGACGGAAAACTTGCTCCTGCTGCTCTAGAATCGTCCCGTCCTTCTCTTGTAGTATCATCTGTTATATACAAGGTGGAACCTCTTAATACGTTCTATTTTAAAGAAACAATATTGTCAAATTTCACATCAAATGCATTTTAACAGATATGCATCTTTGCGTTTATAATATAATGCCCATGAAATACATATATTTAAAAACAAACGATTAAAATACCAGTATTGAATTTGTCATTACTTTTAGTTGGTAACTCATAAATAAGTTTAAAATGGCAATAAGAGCTATGACAAATATAGCATTATCCAAGCTGATGTTGACGTTACATATAAACCTCGAATAAAAAATAATAAAACCTACCATTTAAGATCCACTGAACAAACATTTTTAAGATAAACATTCTTAACGCTGTATTTTTACAAAAAAATAATATATTATCTTCATTTAATAGGAGTTTATTTCCAAAATACCAAACTCTGTTTTTTTTCTGTATTACTGAAAATCTAGGATCTCTATTCAATAATTATATTTGCAGACTCACCTTCCATTCCTCGATTTTGTTGTCAACAGCAACCATAATAGCATCATCAGCATCTGTTTTGGAGGCAAGCTGCTCTGTCAGGTCAGCAACCTTAGCAAATATAATGATGTATTTTAAAGTAAATTTTAACACACCACATACTTTTATAGCTGTTATTTTGTTTAACAAACTGTAGTTTAAGTAACAGCAATATTAAACAGCAATGTTTCCTTCTGTTAAACAAAATATAAACTTTATATGTGTATTTAAAAGAAACATGTTGCAAAATTATATCAATGTGATGCAGTCGATTATTTGTGATTTCTTTGTTTTAAATATACTGCAACCTATTATTAGGAAATATGCTGCAAACTGAAACATGTTGCAAAAGTATAGCAGTCAATTACTTGTGATTTCTTTGTTTTAAATATACTCCAACCTATTCTTAGGGAATATGCTGCAAACTGAATTATATTAACCGGTAAATATTTGAGAAAATAGAATGACAGACACTTCTAGCATGCAGGCCAGAACCCACCGAGGACAGACACCTCTGACTTGTAGGCAATATGGCCTAATATCCTTTACATTGTGCAAAACACTGGACTTAAATACCAAGCCATGTGTCAGGGTTTACCTTTGACTTGAGAATTTCATTGTCTTCTCTAAGCCGATCCTGTACATTGTCACTTTGTTGAAGTACAAGCTGGAAATATAAAACGCTTCAGCTATAACTGTTGTATTATAATTATCCAAAGAACATTTGATGTTTTTTAGAAACATACTAGCTCAATTTCCTACGAATTTGACTTAAATAGGAAAATTTAACTGTGACTTTCTATGAAATTTAATGAATGTATCATAAGGTAGTCAGGAAGCTAGAAAAAAGTTGTGTACATATTTTCATAAATATTTTCGTCAAACTGAAAATTAGAAAGTCTGCCTGTCAGCAATACGTGTCACGCCTATAAGGCAAAGTTTGGATGAATTTGAATAAATTTCTGCCTTCAAGTTTTTTGATTCTAATATCTTTAACATTGCGTTACAGATATTAGAATCAAAAAACTTGAAGGCAGAAATTTAACGCAAATGTTGATGCCGCCTTCACTGCAAAGTGATACCAATGTCTCGCCACCTTATTTGAAGGCGAGACAAAAAAAAGGACACAAATCAACTTATTGACATAAGGACATGGGCCTCGTTTTATGAAACAACTTAGGACCATTTTGATCGTAAATCAATTTCTTAAATGCTTCACTATAAATTACACTTTTCAAATAAACTCGATTTCATTTCATGTTCTTATACATGTGATATTTCTGCACTACGTGCACACATAATTCTCTACCTTGAATGCTTAGGTGAAAAAAGTGAACGATTTTAAAGTTTGAGACTTATCGTAAGATTTTTAATAAAACAGGGCCCTGATTTATACCTTGAGTTTAGCGTAGTCCTCTGTGGTGCGGTCCATCTGCTCTATAGCCTCCTGGAGCTGCCGGTTCAGGTTGTCCGCCTGCTTCTGCAGCATGTCATTGGCATCCGTCAGGTTCTGAAGATGGCAAGAAATTTAATTGTATTTTGTGAATAATGTTAATATTAAAGTGTGAACATCAGGCTTTTTCTAGAGAAAAATGTTTTAAAAAAAATCTGATTTGTGATAAAATTAAATATTAATATAATTTAATCTAAATATGGTATAAGCACCATGTTTTTTAGGTCTAAAATGTGAATTTACCATAGATTTTGAAAGGAAATTTACATTATTAAGGATTAAATTAACCTTGGTGTAACCTAGGATAGCACATATGATGTGCCAAATGAACTTAGGCTCAATTTTAAGTTGGACACAACTGAATTAATTCTGATCCTACACCAACAAGTAAAGTTCTTTTTTTTTTTTAATAATTCCATAATTTCACAACTCCCCAAAGATTACCTGTAGCTCCTCCATGGCCTCAGCCAGATCCTTGTTCTTCTTCATGAGTTTAGTGCCCATATCCGAGTCATCTTGCCGTGACACCATCATGTTACGCTGGGACTGCAGCTGCAGCTTGTACTCTGTGATGTCCTGACGCATCTGATCATTCTGATAAACAACATCAAAGTAGAGTTAGTGTTATACCAGATCGAGTCTGCCGTATATCTTACCAAATTAGTATTATACCGGATAAGGTAAGGTTAGGAAAAACTTAAGCTAATCAAATATGCCTTATTCCTGACAAAGTTAGCATATTTCTGGCAAAGAAAGATGTATTTGCAAAATGTCCGAGTTAGCAACATTTCGGACCAAGAATTATAGAAATCCACAATCCTAAAACAAGTAAATCAACTCTTACTATGTAGTCTGCACTGTCTTCACATAGGTTATTAGATTTGTATTGGGATATATGCACGAGTCCTTTTGCGTATTAATATTGCGCGACTTTTTTCGAAAACAATTTACATATTGGGAATTTTCACACTGAAATCAACATTGTTTACATCACGTGACATACTTTCTTTGACATGAACAGAAAAGTGCACCAATCACGAACAAGTATACATTACACACCCAATATGACTTTACTACGCTAAAAGTAAACGGAGCTTGTAAATGCGTATGCAATAAATATGGATATGGCAAAGGTAATATTTGAATTTTCTCCAAAATACAAGAACAAACAATCTTATATAAAGTATTCATGTTTGCAAGTGATTATACTGAAAGGAAAAAGAAACGCATAAAAAAAAATTGCCTATACTACACTATTATATACACCTAATTCCACGTAATATTCCAGATATATCTCAACGTGTTTTGTACAAAAAGGGGCTACAACTAATTACAGAAAGGACAACTCTGTCATGTAGTAGAACTTTTAAATGATCAACGTATACTTTGTTTCACGAAATTCATAAATGTTGAAGTTTCGCTTGAAAAAAGTCAAGCCATTTCAGTATTGTGTTTAATGTTAAGAGATTGCAACATTTAAAGCCTGTTTGCTCACCTGTTTGAGCTAAATGCGCATTCTGTCGATAATGAAACTTTAAAGGGGTAACCATTGGTGTGCATGGTGCTGTTTAAACCATCTTTCCGAAAGGACAGGCCTAATGTCGCCCTGTACCATTCGATTAGCAGTAGCATATTAACCATACAATATATAGAGGAAATACCCATTATGCGTTTCCTTTTCCTTTCAGTATTTTCTGCTATAACCCTGCCTACATTCAGTTTAGTTCTGTATTATAACGTTTTCCTTATTTCTAGAGTTCTTAAAAGTACAAACCCATTTCCAAAAGGAATTACACTGTAATTAAATACAAATCCAAACCAGTTCAATATATAGAATACAGCTGAACGTGGTATTTGATACCTTGTATAGAATACAGCTGAACGTGGTATTTGATACCTTGTATAGAATACAGCTGAACGTGGTATTTGATACCTTGTATAGGATACAGCTGAGCGTGGTATTTGATACCTTGTATAGAATACAGCTGAAAGTGATATTTGATACCTTGTATAGAATACGCTCTGAACATGGTATTTGATACCTTGTATAGAATACAGCTGAACTTGGTATTTGATACCCTGTATAGAATAAAGCTGAACGTGGTATTTGATACTTTGTATAGAATACAGCTGAACGTGGTATTTGATACCTTACTTGGTAATCATGGCCAAAGTTGTTGCCTACATCTATGAGCAGAAACTCATCAACACTACTTATAGTTGAACACATTTTAAAACAATATTTGAATATAAAAAACTTTCAGGCAACAAAGATTAACAAATAATAAGAAATGTGGACAGATTTAACCATGAACAAAAGTTAGTAACTTTTCAAAACAACAGAACAAGAACCATAGAAAAGCAAAGATGATTTTCTTCGCTGAACATGAATCTGTAACTCTACCTGGTAGTATGTGAAGTCATACTGTGTGTGAGAGGGGTGGCAAATGTGTTTTTAATCAAATAACCCATATATATTTATGCACATTGTAAATGAGAGAGAAAAAGACAGGTGGACAGATAGATGATACCTGTCTGGTAAACACTTTTATTCTACCAATCATTTCATATTATTAATTTAATAGAATTTTTAATCAATCATTGTAACATTTTTCAAAATCTGAAAGAAAAGGCTATTCTCTAATTATACTAAATGCTATATTGCTCTATGTGTTTATTTTTAATGCCATGTTTCACACTATATATTTAATTTTAATTCCATATTGCATTATATGTCAATTTATTCAAATAAAACAAAAAACATGAAATGAGGTTTAACATCTATTAAAACGTCATATATGATTTTACTGGGACAGCAACTTCAGAGGGAGACAAGATGAAGGAATCGAGGGTGAAGTTTCCCCTCAGACAACCCTCCACCATGAAGTTATATATGATAATTACCTCCTCACGCATTTCTTTCATCTCCTTTTCTACTTCATTGATTCTCTCGCTGTACTGTAAAACAATCACAAAGGTAGGATTAGAAATGCATATATGTAATTTTTAAACCAGAAATAAATAACACTTGCAACAGATTAATAAAGAAGTTTATTGTGTCTTTTTTTTTTAATGGGACACACAGCAATCTTGATTTTTGTAAAACTTGCAGCATGCCATTAGTTTCTGTACATAAATTGCACTTGTTCACTAATTATAATAATAGTATAGAGCAAATTGTTTTTGCATATCACTAAATTTCTATTATATTTCACCAATAATATATTCAAACCTATGGCAGAATAACGAAGAAATGCTGAAAACTCAAAATTGCATTAAAATATATGCAAGCAAAATGATAATGGATTAATAAATCGAGAGGCTAATTTAAATGCTTGTTAAAAACTTCAGGACTGCCATGTGTCCCTTTAAAGTCATGATGGCCTGGCAACTGTAAATAAGACCTATTGTTTCAAAATGCTGCGTTTTTGAAATTTCATATTTGTGATATGTTGTCCTTCGTAATGAGGAATTTAGAAAATTCTAAATATGTTTTGTTTTTGTTTTTTTAGGCTAAAACTTCACCACTTGCTGTATCATGCATCTCATGTTTTGCATTTTGCATTTTACAAAATTCAAATTTGAAATGACAACACTTGTTCATAGATATAAAATCTTACTCAAACTACATCCATTTTTCTACAGAAACAGTTTTATAATTAAAAGCAACAAATGTTGACAAAAATCAACATAATTATACCTTTTCTGCCGTCCTACGCTCCGTGGCAAGTTCTTGCTTGAGATCACGAATGTCTTGTTTGAGTTCCTCATTCTGTTTATCAAGATCCTGGAGTTCATCCCTCATCTTCCTGGCAGTACCACTGCCCTTGGCCCCTGTGTCTTGCCCACCATATTTCTGAAACCAAAGGTAAAATATAGTACAGACCATAAGACCTTCCTTTTAATTAAGAAATAGTGAAAAAAATCCATCCGGTATAGGTATGTGACAGCTGTTTCAGGTACCTAAATGCATAATTTACCTTTTATTTTATAAATGAAGAGATGTAGATAATTATAAACATATAAAGTTTTTAAAACTTCATAATGTTAACAGGATAAAAGAGTAACATTACACAGTTTTAATACTACTTCCCTTTATGGAAAATTATTGAAGATTATATCATGTTTTATTTGCAATTTCTTTTTAAATGGCAATTAAGCACAACTTTAATATGCCTCTCAAACAAAATATATGTTAAATTCCATTTTTCTATGAAATTTAATTGGTTGAAATAAATTGAAGTAAACAAACCTCCAAATTTAATCTAGAGTCTTATAAATTGCATAGACAAACCTCTAAATCTTGTGTCTTATAAATTTTGCTAAACAAACCTCTAAATCTTGGGTCTTTTTTTCCAGCTCTTTTATTTCTGACAGCATTTCTTGCTCTGAAAAACAAAGCATTAAGCAAAGTTTATTTCTGCTAAAAGGTCACAATAGATGATTTATCTGGAATAAAATCATAAATATGAATACTGACCGAGTATTAATTTGAGAGTTTCATGACCACGAGTTTTAGGAAATTCTTTCTCATTGCTATGGGAAGCTGGCATGGCTGAGTGGATAGCAGGCTGGACCTGGAATCCATATACTGTTTCAGTCTTACCAACACTCTTGGAATGCGTTATAGTGTTCAGAATGGGATGCGAATCGGGCAGTCCTTCAAACACATTAGAGAATATATACCTGTCATTATACCAGTATCAGGGCAGAAAAAATTATTTCTGAGTTACTCATCCTACGTAATATTTGATGGTCAAATTGATAAATTGTTAATTTCAGAATTTATCTGAATTACTACTCTGTAGTACAATGAGCACCCCTCATGGCGAGCGGTCAAGTGGAATTTTCATGCCCTGAGTATAGACTATAGTTTATATACGATACCAAATGAGGGTATGGCACTTGGATTCCTATGTAGACTTACCCTTCCTCTCTCTAGGCATTTCTAAATAACCTCATATACTATAAGGATGAACATTTAAACAATGATTTAATTCTCTCTTTTTTTTCTCCATCTGTGGAGGTTTATTAAGATAAAAGAATGCTTATCAACATTACTATAAACATGTCACCAAATTTATGGTTCACAACAGAGGGAGTTTACGAAAGTTTGATGTTATAAAAAGCATGAGATTTGGAATTTAAGTATGAATTGTAATGTTACTCAAGTTTCACTACAAGTGTGGGACAGCTGACAAGTATGTAACAGTTACAGTACCTTTCTTCTTGTTTTGTTTTGTTTCCTTCTCCATCTCGTCCATAATCTCCTCCACCTGCTCATGGCGAGACTTCATCACGGCCTTCGTCACAATGAACAGCTTCTTCAGCTTCTCCACATCAGTCTCCTTGGGATCATACTGAAGCAATAGGTAACTTTGTATATTAGACATCAAAGGGTAAATATCAATGTTTATGAATTCCAACAAAATGTAGTACTATATAAATCAGTATGTATGTTTGTATGGACTGTTTAGCGTCACTTTTAACAATATTTCATGATATCACGACTGTGTCTTCTTATAGCAGTGAGATCAATGCTCAACTTTATAGTGATGCCACACCTGAATACCTTGCCATAGGCACATAGCATGATACCCCACCAAGTCACATTATACTGACATGGGCTCGACCAGTTTTAGAACTACCATTACGTCAAGCAAAGGAGCTACTAGTATCATTGTTATGAAGGGACAGCCTCGTATCATATAATGTTATTAAACTTGAATAATAAATTCAATATTAAACAGGCACTCATGTAAAATCTTTTATATTAACTGGCTTTATAAGACTAATAATGATGCATTATATATAATGTCAAATGTGTCATTTTAGAATTTATCAAAACTGATGACATATACTTACCCCCACCAATGATTCGTAGAAAGCATCCACCTCTTCATCTGACAGCTTTGACGGCTCTGCCGCAATGACCTTGTCCCACTCCAGGGGTGGCATATTTGTTGATTTGGCTTTCTTTAATGCACCTTGTTAATCTGCAACATCAAACATAAGCTTTTGTTTTTTTAAGTATTCCTCAGAGAAAATATTACAACATTATCAATGTTCCCTGGAATTTTAAACTTCAAATATGGAGAATCAGATAGATTATAATCAATAATGGCTGCTGATTAGGGGTGGGGTGGAGGGGGAGGGGGGGTGGGGGCAACGTAGGTATGTGTAAGAATTGACCAAAACAACACAGAAATATGTAAAAAAAACAAAAAAAAGAGTTTCGAGTGTGTGTGTGTGTGGGAGGGAGGTGGGGGGCAGAGAGAGAAGCAGGGGGTGGGGGTGGGGGAGGGAGCAACAAATGTGTAGAAGCTATGTGTAAGAATTGACCAAAAAACAGAAATATGTAAAAAAACTATATTCTAGTTTCGAAAGTGTGTGTGTGGGGAGGAGAGGGAGCCCATGCCCCAATATGGGTGAAGGGGGTGGGGGGGGAGGGAAGGAGAGGGAGCCCATGCCCCAATATGGGTGAATTATGAATAAGCTGCATAATGCTATAAGAAATCCCAAACCAAAATTATACATATATACATGCTTACATGCAAACCTATATCTGCCTTTATTGCACATTTTATGGACCATCACAATTTGGGTTCCATGGGAGCCCAGAATTTGCAGAAGACAAAATTACTTATCCAACCCTTTACAACATACTATAAGGAAACCAATTCCAAAATTTAGTTCAGCTAGGACAAGAAATGTAAGAGATATAGCACATATACATGTAAACACAGCTTCCACGCAAAATTTGATGTGAAACAGACACATTTTAAGGGCTATCAGAATTTGGGTTCCATGGGAGCCCAGGGGTTACAGGAACCAAAATTACTTGAGCAGCCCTTAAGATAATGCTATAAGGAAGCTAATGGCCAAATTTGGTAGTGCTAGGGTAAGAATTGTAAGAGATATAGACTTGTAAACACAGCTTACTCGCAAAATTTGATGTGAAATGGGACACATTTTATGGGCTATTATAATTTGGGTTCCACGGGAGCCCATGGGTTACAGGAACCAAAATTACTTATGCAGCCCTTAAGATAATGCTATAAGGAAGCCCATGGCCAAATTTGGTTGTGCTAGGATAAGAAATGTAAGAGATATAGACTTGTAAACACAGCTTACACGCAAACCTTGATGTGGGACGCCGACCCCGGGGTGATTACATAAGCTCTCTTATTCTTCGAATAGTCGAGCTAAAAATATAAGTAAAAAGGGGGAATAATTCAGGTAAACAACATGACAAAGATATGGTTCTTGTATTAATATAACATCGTGTAATGATAATGAACATGTGTGTCAAGTTATAAAACTTTCCGACATTTCGTTGTTGAGAAATGAGGAAAAACAAAAACTTTAACCAAAATGTCAAAACAAAGACAGATACATGTAGATGGACAAACAGACAGACAGACGGAAATCACCAAACTATCAGCCTGGATTTGCTATCCATCCGGCTAAAAAAAGAAGCAACATATCATACTTTGAGAAAAATCAGTATTCATTATTTCAGCGCCCAGGCGTGGGGAAAGTTTCATTGAGCTGCTTGCACCGGCGGCAGATTGACGGCAAGAATATTTTGGCCCGGGTACTTCATTATTCAGAGGGCTGGCGTGGCGCAGTCGGTAGCGCGGCGGATTTGTAACCGGCGGTCCCGGATTCAATCCTCCGTGGTGCCACTGAGTTCCGTCGTTGTGTTCTTGGGCAAGACACTTTACCTTAGCCTCGTCCGTCAGATGGGGACGTAAACCAGGCGGTCCCGTGTATCGGTCTATCCTCCAAGCATGTTAAAGAACCATAGGAATCTATTCGATAATAAGAGTAGGGCAGGTTCCCGGATTCCTATGTATCCTTCCCCTCTCTCTGGGGCGGCTCTAAATTACCTATACTGTGTTGATGAGCCGTTAAACAACATTCAGTTCAGTTCAGTTCATTATTCACATTCTAGTGTTGTTTGCGATACTATTTTAAAAAAACATGGAACTGAGATTTGTGTTGAAGAAGCAAGGACGAAGGAGGGGAGTAAAAGTTGAAGTAATGCATTCCTAACTTTTACTTCCTGTCATCAGTTACAAAATTCCGAGACATTGAGATATTCAGTAGGTGATTTACTCGGACTTTATCCTCAATCTCTATATGAAAATCAAACTATTTGACCATAATTTAAATTAAATGCATCCATATTGGTGTTTTAAAATCAGACAGCACTCAAAGAAGATACATAGCTGTATAAAGCTTTTAATATAATAATCACTATAAATTAGTTTTATAAAGTGCTCAAGTCAGTTTAGCATCAACGATAAAGACATAGTTTACCCCGGCCCTACCTGAATGTGGAGGTGTTTCATTTTATTGATCACTGATTGGTCAAATTAGTTTGATGATCTCATGCAAAAGTTATGAATATATGGGGACCTAGGAAGTCTCGACACCGAGATGTAATGGTTAGGTCTAGGGGCGTGAAGCACTTGTTATTACAGATTAACACAGAAGTTCTGAGAACTTTAATGTGCAAAGGGTATGGCTCTCTGCACAAGGGAGCGACAGCTTTACATCCTCCGAAGCTAGGCAGACTATCACAGTATCTTGCCCAAGTAAGGTACAACAGTGCATTCTGAAAAATCTGTGACAAGATGCAACAAGGAAGATACATCAGGACCGCAGGGATATGAGGCAAGTATACTAATCACTTGGTCACCACAATTCCATTTCATATGGTTTTATTTCTAAACCCCTGCTTTGGACAAAATAAGTCTAACTTTATTCTTCTTCCAAAATCTAAGAATCGGGTTATTGATAGAACATACTTCGCATCCTGAAGGAATATTTTCCATGAAGCCTATAACTGATAAGACTAGAATAGAATATGTTTATTCAGAAAACCAATACATACAAAAGGTGTCTTCCATATATAGACAAGATATTCAAGTAAGATAAATATCTTAACTACAGAACTATCAGATAGTTCTGTTGTTATTATAGTTAAGATATTTATCTTACTTGTTAAATGAATATCTTGTCTATATATGGACGATAATCTAATTGATAATGATGAGGTTATACAATTAGTGAATTACATATTAGTTTACTTTCTTTTACATTAACTGTAATTGTCATTGTTTTAAAATAGCAAAAATTGCATCAGTGTTCTACACAGTTCAGGTATGTTAATGTTAAACTGTTTAACTAACGGTTTCTGTAAAAATTTTACAAAAAAAACAATAAAATGTACTTCATCTTGATTACATATAGTGCAAAGTCTGTTTTCACATGATAATTTAGGTTTAAAATAACGACCACGTTCAATAAGTAAATGATAAAATCATGTGCACTAATTTATAATTTTTGTAAGTTCTTTTGTCATTCATTTAGGGAGTCCAAGTGACACATAATTCTGTTGTCCAAAACTAGTGTAACTCTTCGAAAAATTATGAAGTTTATTGTCCTACAATTTTGCATTTTAAAGAATTAATTTCCGCAGTGACAGCTGCAGTATACTTCCAAGTTCTGTGAGATTGTTTGTTGAATTTGTTTAGCATCCAATGGTTTTGGAGCATTTGTATATTTATTCAAATAATTATTAATAAAAGAATACCATGATCTGTGACCTTTATCAACATAAGACTGTATCCCGGCACAACCAGTTTTCGCACACATAAGGACAAAACATGAGATTAAAACCTTACATTTAAATAAAATAGTTTTCCTTTCCAGTCAATGTTTTTATTAATTATAGTACTAAAATTCTGCAGAATCATGCCAAATTGGCATGACCTGTATTGTTTACATTTTTCAAGCAAAAAGACGACCTACTTACCTCATTCCAACGGAACATCCAACCTCTTTTCGAGCACTTCCGGTAAACATGAAAAGTATACTGCAGAACAGAAATTTGTACCCAATAATAGTTTTAACATATAGTCAACACTTCTCAACAGTTAAAAAATAATGTTAACCCATGAAAATAACTTTAAGAAAGTATTTATAATTTACTTTTAATGTTGTGTTTTTTTCAGGTGCACATGAAAGCCAAAACAAGGTGTCTCCCCTTCTTAATGACCCTTACATGAGTTGAAAATGATAAATACACCCAATTCTCAAAATTGTCACATCTTCCCACAATTAACATTCCTAATTTGAGTAAACATGTTCAGGTTTGAGAGAATGAAGTGCTTGCAGACCACACATTTTCCAGATTATTTTTAAACATTTTCAGTAAAATTACATAAGAGTGTAATTTTTTAAAGTGATTATTTTTTTATCTGCAGTATACTTTTGACTTTTTGGAGGGAAAGTAGATCATGAGATTACGTCAGCAATTGTGCAGACGACAGCTGTTTAATTTGTAATCAATCAAAAAATGGTTTTAATCAAGTTTTAAGGAAAGGAATATTATGGAATAGTGAAATTGACTGAAATACATATTGAGGTCAGCTTTTTATTTGAATAATGCCTCTCGTATCTCCATTTTTGTTTATATTGTCATGTTGACATTCTGCAGGAGTATCTGTCAAAATAATCAGGTCATTGTATGAAAATGAGGGCACGCATTCTTGTTTCCGCTGTTTATACGGAAGTGTTCGAATTCAGGTTGTGTGCGAAAAGTGGTTGTATCGGGATATAAACACATTTTTTTACTCATACAAATATAAATCATTTGCAAATATTTATTTCTCGCAGCTGAATTTGAGAATCATTTGTTTATTTTTAAAAATCATGACGAACGAGCAAGTTGGATCTTGACTTTCTTCACAAACAAGCCATTTTTTTCCAAATTTTTGATAAACGACAGAACATTTCTAAGAATATATCATTTAGGCGATGTATAGGGTCTGCAATTCTACTTTTCTTTTGGTCTTGATGTATATATAAATGGTAAAATATAAAGAAATGCATAATTACTTTTGATCATCTAAAAAATATCCGCCATTTTTTGTCAACAAACATTTGGATGCCTTCGGTTAAGGTTGTGGGGTAAAAGCCGTACCGTACTCTTCACTGAAAAGGTTTCATTTAAGGTTTTTGTTTTAAACATCTTTTATTATTAAATGGAAAGGTTCGGAATTTAAAAATATAAGTCAAAGGTATTAAGCAGTACATAACCTAAGCAATCTTAATAACAGAAACATATGAATTCGTATACATATTTAAATAAATGTCAACAACAATATTAAATGTTTCATGTTCGACCATACCATAAATTCGGGTACTGTACATTTTTGACAGGATAATTATGTATTATACCAAATATCTACATAAATCATTGATTTCATATGTTGCAATGAATGCGTTAAGTGTTCTCCCATCGGTCACCAAAAGCATGGTTTTATCGATAGCCATTGGTAGTCATCTATAACCATCCAATTTGTCATCATTATTTGTCGGTTTGCTGACGGGGAAGCTGTGGGTAGCCGGTCTTGCAATGACTCTAGACGTCAGAGGTGTTTCCCATAACAGACTGACGTTGACGAAACTCAATCTTGTTATGCAAGCTGCTATTGATTCAAGATGGCGACACCCAACAATTAAACCCATTTATTTGAACAGAAAATTTGCTCATAGCTCACAGAGAAAAAAATTGCGGTTCCGTGCACTCCTAAAACATTTAAAACATGTAAAAAAAAAAAGGACTGTTTGGCAGGGGACCTTGGCCAACTAGGCCCTTGTCCGACTACAGTTGTGCAGCTAGTGTATTGGTCTGAAGTTATCTGACAATTGTTGTGCAATTATTCAACAGGGTTCAATTTTCACTACGTCATATATTTTGTATACCTCTCAACATAATGTCTGACATAATATAACTATTTATTTTATTTATAAATATCTGTGTAAGTAATGAACTGTTTGTCTGACATCAATGACCATTTCAGTCTTGTTTAGAACAAAATATTCATGGAGATTTAGCCCTATTGAGTTTTTACTCATTTTCTATTAATGTTGAGTTAATTTATCAACGTCTTGCACATACATGTAATTTTTTTATATCAATTTATCACATAACATGGCTTCTGAAAGTGTTATAAAGCCATGACTTATTTATCATAATATACTAGTCTGCTTTCTGCTCAGCTTCCAGGGCTTTTTTTTTTGAAATAGGGGAAGAGGCCCAAGCCCTTCAATAGGGGAACAAAAGCGTGGTTTTCGAGTTAAAGGGAAAAAATAATGCGATTTAGAGATAGGGAGAACAGTGTATTAGGCAGAAATTGAAAATTTGGGTGTGCAAATATGCAAAAGAGGTACATTTTAGATAAAATGTCTATTATAAATGTATCCCAAACATAATAATGTTGAGAAAGTTAGAGGGGGAAATAATGTAAGGCAAAAAAACAACAACAAAAAAACTTTATTTTTTAGGGGAAATTTCTCAGCCAAAGAGGGGAAAAAAGTAGTCTGTTTTGCTAGGGAAAGGGGCCGAATATCGGCCGCTGTTCATGAAAGGAAAAAAGCCCTGGCTTCTGACACTATGGAGGGTACCATATTGTCAGGATTTTCATTTTCATTGCTCTTCCACATGGTTATAACATGAGTAATAACATAAAATTTATGCTAAATATATTTAGTTATTATATACTTCCCAGTGAAATAGTGGATTGTATGGTTAGAATAAACCTTATATTCTCATTGTTTATATTTTCACAGTGAGAATATAAGAACTTATATTCTCACTGCCGGAAAAAATGGAACTACTTTTTTCTACATTTGCTTATAACAGTCATAATTCGTGTCAAAGTTTAGAACTATATTCTATGCGCACTAAATATATGTAAATCGCCTCACGCGCTGGTGTTACTATATTTATCCGCGAATACGTTAGGGGAACTGTCTGAACGAAACTTATTTTCTGTTTGAAACAGTTTGGTAGTGTTGCATGATAAAAAGTATATAATAAATACAATATTTGTTGGTTTGTCGTGAATATAGGATTTATTTTCATCTCAAAGTGCGAAAACTTATACTTTATTTTCATCTCAAAGTGCGAAAACTTATACTTTCACTCGTGAAAATATAAGTTTACTCACTTCGAGATGAAAATAAATCCTATATTCACGACAAACCAACAAATATCCTCTGTATAATATTGCACTTGGATGACTGACACATTTGTCCTCTCTACTCATCCTACATTTTTCAGCAGATATGAACTCTAACTTGCACTCATGCATCAATATGAAGCGTACTAATGCTTATTGTCAAGATTTGTATTTTCAATGCCTTGCCACAGAGTTATGGCTGTTTGTTCGCAGAGCATCCATTGGTTGTACCAATTTCTTGTATTTCAACTGATATTTTGCTTTGATATTATTATTTTCTATATTAAATTATTTATAGTATTTATAGCATTTTATGGTTTGATCCCTAAATTTTCACCACAACTTTTATAAAACAAAGCAAATCAGGTTCACCCTTAACCCGCTAAGCACGACTATAATAGCCTTTGCGTCCATTGTAACCAAAACACCCATTTGTCACATAAAACAGTCTATTAAATCATTTTAGAATTATTTTATTATTAGAAGTTAGTGATTATGGATTTAAAGAACCTCATTACTCAATGTCAAGTAAAAACTCAATGAGTTCTGAGAACACACTGACCTTCTCCAGCTCGCTAAATTAACAGATTTCATTGGTTCAGTGTTTATCTCAGAACCAATCAGAATGCTTCATTCATATTTTCATTTGGTTGTTTCTATCATGACATAACTTTCTGGTATTATGACTGACATCACATCCTGATCAGGGGCGTAGCTAGCCCTCTATTCATGTGGATTCATAATTGTGCTAGGGGGGTCCGGGGGCATGCCACCCCGAAATATTTTGAAAACAATGGTGCAATCTGGTGCATTCTGGGCGTTCTGAGGTGCTTTTGTCAGAATCATGTGGATTCAGCCGCGTACTCGCATATAGGCAGCTACGCGCCTGCTGATATTATGACATCACGTCATGCTATTATGATGCAAACTCAGTGTGTTCTCAGAACTGATTGAGCCTTTAAATTGCTGTGAGAAACAGATTAAAACTGTTTGTATCACTCATTGAGTAATGAGTTTCTTGAAACCAAGACGTCAAAATTCTAAAAATAAAATTATTCTAAAATGATTAAATAGACTTATAAATGGAATGGTCTTAATTCAAAGAAAGAACAGTCCATTATATATATATGTAGCATGTTAAGAAGTACTTTACTGATTACATAATTATTCGTAACACTTACATGTTCTCTGAGGTAAAAGTAATTGGAGCCTTCTCTGACCATCAAAACCTTATTTTTCCCCCTGATTTTTACAGGCAGTTGAAATATCAAAATCATAAAAAATGCTGGTAAGGTCAGAGAAGGCTCGGATTAGTGTAAGAAGCTGATAATAAAAGGCCCAATATCAAATTCATTTCAGGTCAAAGCTCATTTGGATTTAGAAGAAACGCTCCTGACATGAATACATCAGAAGGCCATCAGTTGAGACAATGGAGGGACAACAATTAGCCTGAGATCATGGAAGAAGCTTCATCGTCAAACTGTGACGAGGAAATCGGTACTCGTTTCTTCTTGAAAGAAACTAACCCGCCAAATAACGGCAAAATTACACTATAAAACAGTTTATTAAAACTCTATCCATGTATTCAGGTCATACACTAAAGTATATGTATAGGTTTATTCAAGGGTTCTTGAAATAACGTGATTGAATATGTGTAAAATGAATTACGAGTTGGTAACCTAACTCTTAATGTGAAGCCCCCATTTTGGGGTTTGGTCTCACTGGTTAAAGCTGTTTATATTGTGTCTATAAGGTTTGGATTCTCAAAATATGATTATATACAGTAACCTCGTCGTTAAAAAGGTAGGTTTAGAAATGGTGTACAACTGTTGTAAAATTTGCCTGTTGTTGGCGGGATACAGTCTTTAAAACTGTCATCCTTTGCTTTTAATTGTTCCCATAATTTCATTATTTGTTAAACCTAAAATTTAAATGTGGATACTGAATAAAACGGTGGTTTTCTATGATTAAAATTTCTGAAGCTTAGTAATTATATCATTTGAAAAGTGCACATTTTCTGTTGAATCGGATACTTAGGGATGATCAGGTGACCATTGGTCACTTCCATCACTGCATCACTGCATCCCTCATACCCACACTGCTCACGTCCTTTACTGCATCCCTCATACCCACTGCTCACATCCTTCACTGCATCCCTCATACCCCCACTGCTCACCTCCATCACTGCATCCCTCCTTCACTGCATCCCTCATACCCATGAGGGATGCAGTGAAGGAGGTGAGCATTGGTTATGAGGGATGCAGTGAAGGAGGCGAGCTGTGGGTATGAGGGATGCAGTGAAGGAGGCGAGCTGTGGGTATGAGGGATGCAGTGAAGGAGGCGAGCAGTGGGTATGAGGGATGCAGTGAAGGAGGCGAGCAGTGGGTATGAGGGATGCAGTGAAGGAGGCGAGCAGTGGGTATGAGGGATGCAGTGAAGGAGGTGAGCATTGGGTATGAGGGATGCAGTGATGGAGGTGAGCATTGGGTATGAGGGATGCAGTGAAGGAGGTGAGCATTGGGTATGAGGGATGCAGTGAAGGAGGTGAGCAGTGGGTATGAGGGATGCAGTGATGGAGGTGAGCATTGGGTATGAGGGATGCAGTGAAGGAGGTGGGCTGTGGGTATGAGGGATGCAGTGATGGAGGTGAGCAGTGGGTATGAGGGATGCAGTGATGGAGGTGAGCATTGGGTATGAGGGATGCAGTGAAGGAGGTGGCCGGTGGGTATGAGGGATGCAGTGAAAGAGGCGAGCAGTGGAGGTATGAGGGATGCAGTGATGGAGGTGAGCAGTGGGTATGAGGGATGCAGTGATGGAGGTGAGCATTGGGTATGAGGGATGCAGTGATGGAGGTGAGCAGTGGGGGTATGAGGGATGCAGTGAAGGAAGTGAGCAGTGAAGGAGGTGAGCAGTGAAGGAGGTGAGCAGTGGAGGTATGAGGGATGCAGTGAAGGAGGTGAGCAGTGGAGGTATGAGGGATGCAGTGAAGGAGGTGGGCGGTGGGTATGAGGGATGCAGTGAAGGAGGTGGGCGGTGGGTATGAGGGATGCAGTGAAGGAGGTGAGCAGTGGAGGTATGAGGGATGCAGTGAAGGAGGCGAGCAGTGGGTATGAGGGATGCAGTGAAGGAGGCGAGCAGTGGGTATGAGGGATGCAGTGAAGGAGGTGAGCATTGGGTATGAGGGATGCAGTGATGGAGGTGAGCATTGGGTATGAGGGATGCAGTGAAGGAGGTGAGCATTGGGTATGAGGGATGCAGTGATGGAGGTGAGCATTGGGTATGAGGGATGCAGTGATGGAGGTGAGCAGTGGGGGTATGAGGGATGCAGTGATGGAGGTGAGCATTGGGTATGAGGGATGCAGTGATGGAGGTGAGCAGTGGGTATGAGGGATGCAGTGATGGAGGTGAGCATTGGGTATGAGGGATGCAGTGAAGGAGGTGGGCGGTAGGTATGAGGGATGCAGTGATGGAGGTGAGCAGTGGGTATGAGGGATGCAGTGATGGAGGTGAGCATTGGGTATGAGGGATGCAGTGATGGAGGTGAGCAGTGGGGGTATGAGGGATGCAGTGAAGGAAGTGAGCAGTGAAGGAGGTGAGCAGTGAAGGAGGTGAGCAGTGGAGGTATGAGGGATGCAGTGAAGGAGGTGAGCAGTGGAGGTATGAGGGATGCAGTGAAGGAGGTGGGCGGTGGGTATGAGGGATGCAGTGATGGAGGTGAGCAGTGGGTATGAGGGATGCAGTGATGGAGGTGAGCATTGGGTATGAGGGATGCAGTGATGGAGGTGAGCAGTGGGGGTATGAGGGATGCAGTGAAGGAAGTGAGCAGTGAAGGAGGTGAGCAGTGAAGGAGGTGAGCAGTGGAGGTATGAGGGATGCAGTGAAGGAGGTGGGCGGTGGGTATGAGGGATGCAGTGATGGAGGTGAGCAGTGGGTATGAGGGATGCAGTGAAGGAGGTGAGCAGTGGGTTATGAGAGATGCAGTGAAGGAGGTGAGTGGTGGGTATGAGGGATGCAGCGATGGAGGTGAGCAGTGGGTATGAGGGATGCAGTGATGGAGGTGAGCAGTGGGTATGAGGGATGCAGTGAAGGAGGTGAGCAGTGGGTATGAGGGATGCAGTGAAGGAGGTGAGCAGTGGGTATGAGGGATGCAGTGATGGAGGTGAGCAGTGGGTATGAGGGATGCAGTGATGGAGGTGAGCAGTGGGTATGAGGGATGCAGTGAAGGAGGTGAGCAGTGGGTATGAGGGATGCAGTGAAGGAGGTGAGCGGTGGGTATGAGGGATGCAGTGAAGGAGGTGAGCAGTGGGGTTATGAGGGATGTGAGCAGTGAGGGTATGAGGAGGTGGGGTATCAAGAGGTGAGCAGTGAGGGAATGAGGATGCAGTGAAGGAGGTGAGCAGTGGGTATGAGGGATGCAGTGAAGGAGGTGAGCAGTGAGGTATGACGGATACAGTGAAAGAGGTGAGAATTGGGTATGAGGGATGCAGTGAATGAATGAATGGTGTTTTACGGCACGTCGACACATAAATAGGTCACCTTCTTCACTGCATCCCTCATACCTCCACTGCTCACCTCCTTCACTGCATCCCTCATACCCAATGCTCACCTCCTTCACTGCATCCCTCATACCCACTGCTCACCTCCTTCACTGCATCCCTCATACCCACTGCTCACCTCCATCACTGCATCCCTCATACCCACTGCTCGCCTCCTTCACTGCATCCCTCATACCCAATGCTCACCTCCTTCACTGCATCCCTCATACCCAATGCTCACCTCCTTCACTGCATCCCTCATACCCAATGCTCACCTCCTTCACTGCATCCCTCATACCCCCACTGCTCACCTCCTTCACTGCATCCCTCATACCCACTGCTCGCCTCCTTCACTGCATCCCTCATACCCAATGCTCACCTCCTTCACTGCATCCCTCATACCCACTGCTCACCTCCTTCACTGCATCCCTCATACCCACTGCTCGCCTCCTTCACTGCATCCCTCATACCCAATGCTCACCTCCTTCACTGCATCCCTCATACCCAATGCTCACCTCCATCACTGCATCCCTCATACCCAATGCTCACCTCCTTCACTGCATCCCTCATACCCACTGCTCACCTCCATCACTGCATCCCTCATACCCACTGCTCACCTCCTTCACTGCATCCCTCATACCCACTGCTCACCTCCATCACTGCATCCCTCATACCCACTGCTCACCTCCTTCACTGCATCCCTCATACCCACTGCTCGCCTCCTTCACTGCATCTCGCCCCCTATCAACATCTGCCATTAATCACATACTCTAGATAACACTTATAAGTAGGGCTGAGTACCATTACACTCATCATGACTGTGAAGCGTTTCAATGGACGCTTACCATTACACTCACCATAACTGTGAAGAGTGTTAACAAAAGCTTACCATTACACTTACCATGACTGAAGAGTGTCAGTGAACACTTACCATTACACTCACCATGACTGTGATGCGTGTCAATGAACGCTTACCATAACACACACCATAACTGTGAAGTTTGTCAATGAACGCTTATCATAACACTCACCATGACTGTGAAGCATGTCAATGAACACTTACCTTTACACTCATCATAACTGTGAAGAGTGTCAACAAAAGCTTACCATTACACTCACTATGACTGTGAAGAGTGTCAACAAAAGCTTACCATTACACTCACTATGACTGTGAAGCATGTCAATAAACACTTACCATAACACTCACCATGACTGTGAAGCGTGTCAATGAACGCTTACCGTAACACTCACCATGACTGTGACGCGTGTCATTGAATGCTTACCATAATACTAACCATGTCTGTTCAGTGTGTCAGCGAATGCTTACATTACACTCATCATGACCGTGAAGCATGTCAATGAATGCTTACCATAACACTCACCATGACTGTGAAGGTTGTCAATGAACACTTACCATAACACTCACCATGACTGTGAATCATGGCAAGGAACGCTTACCATAACACTCACCATGACTGTGACGCGTGTCAATGAACGCTTTCACATTACTCGCACCATGACTGTGAAATGTGTCAACAAACACTTACCATTACACTCACTATCTGGTAATCATGTGCAAATAATTGGCCCCAAATATTTCAGTTTGGGCGAAGGGAGACAAGTGTCTTTCTCCATTCTCCGGTGATGAAAAACTGTACAAAGCTGTCGTTGATAAGATCAGGACACCAGTAGGTCAGGTGGTCGCTCGCGTCAAGTTTGATGGGTACGGCGATGGAGATAGTGAGGAAATTGATGTCAAGAGGTTACGCAAGGTCAAGGTAAAGGTCAAAGGTATGTCTCAGACACTTAAAATTAAAAGTGATGATTAATGTTTTCGTATACATCAGAGGCGTAACCATGGTAACATACGTAATTATTGTTGATGAGCTTACATATTACATAAAATAAATGATTTTGATGATCACACGTTAATCTATTTTAAGCATGGGTATTATTGTTTGGGGCGCTTACTTCAGCAATAACATGAGCAATTTTAAAAATATGCACATAAATTATATATGTCATTGGAAATGGCATTTTTAGTGGTAAATAATAATGCCTTAATTTTGAAAATCGGTTCAGAAATAAATATTTTACAGCCGAAATGCTTTTTCGGTGGGACCATGTAAATTCTGTGTTGCTGGGACAGTAGAAAATTAATAAATCTCAAATAACTACTGTTAGCCTTAATATTTTTCTATAAAAATTTCAGAGTTTACATTAAACCCATTTTTGGATTAAAATTTAAAAAAAAAAAGTATTTGCGATTTTTTTTTATTTCAATCGATTGTGAAAATTAAAGCATTTTTACTTGCCACTAAATATGTGTGTTTCACTGATGTACAATTTATTTGGGTACTAGTAGAATTTAGTATTGAAAGTCCAAAATCCCTTTGGCTGAAACAAGCGCCCCGAACAACAGTTGCCTACCATAACAGTACACTCTGCCACAGTATTATTGCAAAGACTAGACACTCATTCTGAATGTACTATAAATTACCACTATGCCTACACAATAAAACGAGGCCAATAATAAACATGGTATTGTTGATTTTTGACACCTCTAAGGAGGCTAGCCTATATATGCAAGGTTTTGTGTAATCAGTAACATTTCTGGATCAGTTGCTATCCAGGAAAGACTTCCATTTTAAAAGGAAACTTCATTTAATAATATTAATTCATTTCACAGAATCATCAAGCAAGGCAGGTAACTCTGCTGAGCCATCAGGAATGTTTAAACCGCTCCAGGGGAGTGAACTCAGTGACAGACTCAAGGCAAAGTATGGCAGTGTGGAGGATGGACATATTAATGTCAAAACCGAAAAACTGTCTGAGATCGTGTTTAAGCGAAAATCACCGGGTGCCAACAGTCACAGTACTACTCTGGCTGGTTCCAGATCTAATACACCAGGTAGTCAGTCGAGGAAAGGTGTGGTGGCAATCGGAGGGGAATCAGTGAAAGGTATTTTTGAACTTGAGATATTGATTGAAGATGTTTATAATCTGATTGAAGTGGTCATCAGTATGCATTAAGTAAAATGTGCAACTTTTTGTCAGAAAAACTGATTGTCATAAAACAAATTGTCATAAAACTGATGGTCATAAAACTGATTGTCGTAAAAAAAATGTCATAAAATAACAGATTGTAACAAAAACTGATTGTCATTAAAACATATTGTCATAAAACTGATGGTCATAAACTGATTGTCATAAAACTGATTGTCATAAAACTAATTGTTATTAAAACATATTGTCATAAAACTGATGGTCATAAACTGATTGTGATTGTCATAAAACTGATTGTCATATAAACATCTGTATAATTTATGTCTACAAAGTGCAATAATAATTGAACAGTTCATAGCCATTCAGGTTGTATTATGCTAAGGGAGAAGACTCAAACCAAACTTTGTTTCTGTCTATCCAATGATTTAGTTCTTTTGGGACTTGTGGTACCCATGTGGCTGTAATAAGGAGATAGAGTCACAGCTGCATAATTTAATAAATACTGAAATGGGGAGCCCTTGGAAGCAACAAACACAGACAAGTGAGAAAAGTAGCAGACACGCCTTTATTGAGTCTGTTTATGAGAGGTAATATTATAAGGTGCAACACCTCTCACACCCCACTAGCGGTATTCTACTTTAAAGCGACAACGATTGGGCTTGATGATCCCAAAGGACCAATAAGTAATAACAATAAATACTGAAAAGGGGGAGTGATTAATCCCCCTCCCCAAACAATAAATCGCCCCTTTGGGAGAATAAGGTGCTATGTAGAAAAAAAAGGCACAATGTCATAGCAACTTATTCTCTTAAGGAGACAAAATATTTCCTTGTGAATGAAGTTTTGCGGATGGGTTGGGGGTTCGGTGGAGGTCACAACATGTTGCTTCTTCGTGGAGAAATTGGGTTCATGCCTTACCTATTTTTGATATGGAATTCTCTTTTTTTCACACTTATTTTTCCACATATAGCATGTAAGAAAAACGGTTCCACTCGTCGAACACCATCTCCAAGAAGCAGAAATACAGCAGAATCACTGGATGACCCAGAAACAACACCTTCTACAAAGAAAAAATATCGTCTGGATGTTGCTGGAGGAGCAGCCATTGACTCCAGCAAAGATTTGTAAGTATCGTGAAACAACTCGAGTAAACATATCCTTGCAAATGTGTTCTCTGAGCCTTGTGTAAAGCAAGGTATACATCTGCTTAGCACATCAGCTGATTGTCACGACCAATGCTGTATTGATCATAACATATAGAGGTTGTTAAATTGATATTTATGAAGTGAACCATATTAAAATTTACTCAATCACCTTCCTATGAGCAATATCTTCTGTGTGGTACTTCATAACAGTTCATGTTCATTTTTGTTTTGCCCTGCCATGATTGAATTGGACTTTATAGTCGCTTCAACAGCTAAGGTCATATGGTGACTTTCCAGCTTCCATTGGTGGAGGAAGACCCCAGGTGCCCCTCCGGGCAATTTTCGTGCACGGGCGGGCACCTGGGTAGAACCACCGACTTTCCGCAAGCCAGCTGGATAGCTTCCTCACATAATGCCCTGCCATGAAAGTGGAGTGGGCATACTGTGTTACCCTTATCACAAAAAAGTTCTACATTCAAGTTTTTTGTTAAATCCATTACTCACATATCAAAATTCACACAGTTTTCAAACACATTTACTTCTATATGACAGCAGTATGTTCCTAGCAAAACTAGGTCGATATGAATGACCCTGACCTACTTTTAGGACTTGGTTAATTTACTTTGAAGTTTTTATGTGACTGACAGTGCTTAAGCAGAGCATACATGTCCCATGGACACATTTTCTGTTTTAAACATATGACACTGTTGTCTGAAATACCACGCCAAATAAATTCTAAAAGTCTTGAAATTTCATACAAATCCTCGCTGACTAAACGATGACCCCAATTAATATTAAGGTCAAAGGTCATGGTCACCCCTGATCCGATCATGAAAAACACTTTCAGCACAGTATCTCATTACATGTACTTACTTACTTACTTACTGGATATACAATCGTGAAACTTTAAGCAGATACTCCACTTGGTCCGCTGCTAGCCCCTATTGGTGTTTGGATCAGTAGGTTAAAGGTCAAGGTTATGACCTCATCATGGAAAATGCTTTCTGCATGATAACTCATAAACTACTGGACCTACATTCTTGCATTTGTGATTTTCTCATATTCAGTATAATTGCTTGGTAGACCCTGGGTGTCTGAAGAGTCAACACTCGGTTAATAAATAGGTGACACAAATAATGCAACCGAGGTCACAAAGACACATAAATAAACATTATTGTAAATATGACCTCTGTTCCTTGACTGGATTGCCATACTTATAAAGTAATTATCTAAGTGATTTTGTTTTGTCAGGAGAACAACCAAAAGGTTGTCTGACATTTCCTCCATCCTGGATCCGAAGTCTGTGAAGCATGCACTTGACAAGAAGAACAGTCCATTGGATAATCCTGCTGATGATGGCAACTATTTTGACCGAGGTATGCTAGTGGATTGCAACATGAAAACTCATGAATTGCAAAGGAATAAATAATCTGTATTGACCATAGTAATACTATTAACACAGCTAAGTTATGTCTTAAGTAAAATGTCAACATGTAAAATTGTTAATACAGAAAGGTGACAGATGATGTGGTTTAACAAATTTGATGTCACATCTTGAATAGCTTGACAGAGAAATCCTCCAATTTGATTTTTTTTTTAATTAACGATTAATATTATTCCAAACTTGTCGCCGTCATAGTTAAAGTATCTTCTACAATAAACATGCTGCATTTTGTTTTGCAATTTAAATCTGCAGTCTACAGGCCTCTTTTTGGCACTGGTTAGTTCCCAGCTGCATGATTGGTTCTGAACTGCATGGGTTTGCTCCCAGCTTCATGGGCATGGGTTAGCTCCCAGCTGCATGATCGGTTCCCAGCTGCATGGTTGGTTCCTAGCTGCATGGGTTAGTTTCCAGCTGCATGGGTTGGCTCCCAGCTGCATTGGTTGGTTCTCAGCTTCATGGGTTGGCTCACAATTGCATGGGTTATCTCCCAGTTGCAGCATGTTGTATTTTATTTCCTGCGAGATCGGTCGCTGTTATATTACATTAGATGTTTTATTTATTTGAAAATAATTATACAGGTTTTGATGAAGAAGATATGGAGAAACCAAAGTTTAATTTCAAACCTGATGGAGCCAAAGTTCCTTACATTTTATCAGACAGCGGTGAAACACCAGTTATACAGGTAAATAGGAGATGTATTTAGGGAAACATGTTACTTGTAGTCAAGCCTTTTGTGGTCACTGCAGGCCACTGCTTATCCAGGCAGAAGGGTAAAATCCGACCGATTTCATGTTCATTTTGTCATAAAACCAAATTCAACTCAACTTGCACGTACTCTAAATCATTATACCACATAGAGGATCTTACATGAGTGCCTGTTTAATATTGAATTTCTTTAACAAGTTGGATAAAATTATATGATGTGCTGCTGTTGTTAGCATCATATCAAGTTTATCCAACGAGTTTAATAAATTCAGTATTAACTAGGCATGAATGTGAGATTCTATTTATCACTTAGCTACTAAAAAACCTCATAAAGCAACATTTATTAGTGTAGCTGCCTATATATAATGTTGTCATATGATCAAGTATGTTTGGGTGATGATGTCGTATGTTGACGCCGAATAATTGAATAGCCTCGTCGATTTTAGTAATCGGGTATTTTAATGGTTACGCAAATCAGTGAGACAATTACGATGTACTTTGAGCTGAACGGAAAAGACCGACCAATCATTCAGCCTTCATTTGTATATTTATTTCAATGATGTTATGTGATAAATACGTCATGGCTTTATTGCACTCACAGAAAGTTATGTGATAAACTAATTTATTACACATTATAGATTAAACTGATGACGTGTTCTGTTTTGAAGGTTCCTGCGACAATCAATCAGTATTTACGTGACTATCAGAGAGAGGGGATCAAATTCCTGTACAGTCACTACAAGTACAATAGAGGGGCCATACTAGGAGATGATATGGGTCTAGGTAAAACTGTGCAGGTGAGTCATAGAGAGGGGATCTAATTCCTGTACAATCACTACAAGTACAATAGAGGGGCCATACTAGGGGATGATATGGGGCTAGGTAAAACTGTGCAGGTGAGACATAGAGAGGGGATCTAATTCCTGTACAGTCACTACAAGAACAATAGAGGGGCCATACTAGGGGATGATATGGGGCTAGGTAAAACTGCAGGTGAGTCATAGAGTGGATCAAATTCCTGTACAGTCACTACAAGAACAATAGAGGGGCCATACGAGAGGATGATAGGGGGCTAGGTAAAATTGTTCAGGTGAGTCATAGAGAGGGGATCTAATTCCTGTACAGTCACTACAAGAACAATAGAGGGGCCATACTAGAGGATGATAGGGGGCTAGGTAAAATTGTTCAGGTGAGTCATAGAGAGGGGATCTAATTCCTGTACAGTCACTACAAGAACAATAGAGGGGCCATATTTGGGGATGATATGGGGCTAGGTAAAATTGTTCAGGTGAGTCATAGAGAGGGCATCTAATTCCTGTACAGTCACTACAAGAACAATGGAGGGGTTATACTAGGGGATGTATGGGGCTAGGTAAAACAGTACAGGTAAGTCATGAAGTGGATCAAATTTTAGTACAGTCACTAACAGAACAATAGAGGGGTCATACTAGGGGATGTATGGAGCTAGGTAAAACAGTACAGGTAAGTCATAAAGTGGATCAAATTTTAGTACAATCACTACAAGAACAATAGAGGGGTCATACTAGAGGATGCTATGGGCCTAAGTAAAACAGTACAGGTAAGTCATAAAGTGGATCGAATTTTAGTACAATCACTACAAGAACAATAGAGGGGTCATACTAGGGGATGTATGGAGCTAGGTAAAACAGTACAGGTAAGTCATAAAGTGGATCAAATTTTAGTACAATCACTACAAGAACAATAGAGGGGTCATACTAGAGGATGATATGGGGCTAGGTAAAACAGTACAGGTAAGTCATAAAGTGGATCAAATTTTAGTACAGTCACTACAAGAACAATAGAGGGGTCATACTAGAGGATGATATGGGGCTATAGGTAAAAAATACGTGCAGGTTGTCATAGAGGGGATCAAATTTCTGTAAGTCACTACAAGAACAATAGAGGGGCCATACTAGGGATACATATACATATAAACAAGTTAACATATCACTATAATCTGTTGAGGACCTATTTCGAACCTATTGTATTTGGGATGGTGGGTTGGGAGAGGGTGGGGGCCACGGGGGAAAGTGGGAGAAAATTTGTATAGATAACTGTAAATCACTGTTAGACATACAATTGCATGAACCAATGGTGTTATTCAATTTTGTATCAGATGATGAGGCCTTCCCAAAACAGCTTTTGTATGGAGGAACACATAAAAATATAAAAGCAGATTTTTCATTAGCTGTGTTTTGGTTTTGTTTTCTTTATAAAAGTAAAACACAAAGCATTATATAGCTACCCTAGATACTATTCAATATAGCAATGCTACTCAAAGAAAAAACTATAATCGGGCCTCAATTTATCTACCTGAGCTAATCGGTCATGTAGCATCAGTAAACAGCATTTTTTTCATCCTTTTGGGAATGGTACTGGTACCCATTCAATTGGGGAAAATTCAGGTTGTTTTGCCTTAAATTGGGAATTTTTCACAATCAAACAAAAGCAATATTGTATGCTTAAATACATTGCCAACACATTACCATGTATACATTCTATTTTAGTATTTCATTACCCTCACCTAAAAGAATATATTTCCCCTTTCTTCTGTTTAAAGTTACTCTCTAAATATTAAATAAAAGAAACGTTTTGTTGTTGTTTTTTTGGACTGGGAATTTGTTCACTCAAGCTGGGGAAAAAACCCATACTTTTTGCCATTGGGAATGGTACTATTTTCGGTACCACGTACATAAGGGAAAAACACGCTGGTAAATAATCGAGCTTTCCATGCTTTTTGTGTTGCCTGCGTAGCATGGCAGACACTTAGAGGTCACTTTGTCCATCGTCGTCCATCCGTCCGTCACACTTTTACCTGCAGCCTAACATTGGCCATAACTTGAAAAGTGTTTAACCTATGTTCATGAAACTTCACACACATCTTCATCTTAATGCAAGGAATGTTTTTACACATGTCCAAATAACTCTGAATTTTGGCAGAGTTATGCCCCCTTTCATAAAACTTTAACCTGCAATCTAACCAAGCTCATAACTATCCCTTGTCTTCAAACTTTATAGTTATATTGTACATGCTGAATGAGCAGACGGCAGGCAACACAAATGTTCCATGGGACACCTGTCTAGTTCAGTGATCAGGTAGCGTTTGGGAAAGAGGTCCTTAAAAGAAAAGTTGCAATGATGGAACATGGAGAGTTAAACAAATCCTGAATTACCCAAAGCCATTTATGATTTAACAATATGGTGTATCCTCCGTCATTTATATTGAACTACAGGATATAATTATTTGTATTTCTTATTTTCAGTTTAAATTGAAACACTTTCCAACCTGATATTTCATGCCACCATAGTTACACAATTTTTGTAAATTGCAGGTCATTGGGTTTCTTTCAGCTCTTTTGGGTAAACATGGTAACAGAGTGGATGTAATGAGACAAAAACCTCGCTTTATACGAAAGGTAATCACTGAAATTGACATATTCTTTTGAAGAGTGGCTTCAAAAGCTTTTTTATGCCCCCGAACGGAGGCAAATAGTAATCGCACCATCTGTCTTGGCTGTTCGTCCGTTTGTCTTTCCATCCGAAACAATCATGTCTCAGACCTAACTTTGAAAGAACTGAAGAGATTTCCATGAAACTTCACACACATGTTAACCACAATGAGATGGTGTGTCATGTGCAAGAATTGGGTCCGTACCTCAACAGTCAAGGTCACACTTGGAGGTCAAAGGTCAAATGAGTCAACATTTTCGCTGGCATTTGATTACATTTCTTGTTTAATCATAATTCTAGCTGTTTTTACTTACATTCATAGTTCTTCTGTACTTAGCCCGATTTAGCACTTGTCTGCCGGATGGGGAGTGTAATCCGGCTCTCTTTACATTATGTAAAATTGTCTTTGTCGGTTAAAATTGAATCTATAAGGGAACATTGCTAATAAATATTTCAAGTATTATCACTAGTCCTACTGTAGCTTGTTTTTAGCCGCTGCTTTTTTGCAGTTCATGAGTGGGTAAAGACACTGTGTTTGAAACCTTCTCGCCTCTCACCGCTACCAGTTCGAATCCCACTGGGAGCTCGACTTGTGAGAAAGTGTCGATTCTTACGGATGGCGGGATGTGTACAATACTGGTTTTACCAAGGAATAAGTGGGTTGACTGTCGTACATAGCCTAAAATGTGCTAAAATATGACATTATACATCAAACAAACCAAACACTTCCATATCTGGTTGATCATTTATTAATATATTACAGTTGTCTGATTCTGCCAGTGTGAAGGCCGACTGTGTGACAATGGACCCCTTCCTGATCATTGGCCCAGGCTGTGTGTTGTATAACTGGTTGGAGGAGTTTGAAACATGGGGGTACTTTACTGTGAGGTAACAATGTCTGTAAATATAATTATTTATCCACTTGGAAAACTTATATATAAAAAGCTACTAGTAAATAAAAAACGTAATTACGGTTGTGAGAGTTAATAATGACCATTACCGGTACATTAAAATGAACAAATAATGACATCTTCTATTCTAAAGATTCTAAACATACTACATGAGCCTAAACATTACCCCTTATTTACATAGAAATTATGTGCTATCCTAGGTTGCTAACCCTCGTTAATTTAAGCATTTTAAGCTCGATAATGTTCAGTATATATGGTGAATTCAGATTTGAGACCTGAGTAACATAGTGTTTGTATTATATTTTGATTGTCTTTATCATCAATTGGAACACTTTTTTTTTTATTCTTCCAGATAATGCCTGATATACCTCCTTTAAAGGGACACATGGCAAACTTTATTTTTTAAAAACTTGCAGCGTCCCGCTAGTTTTTCTGCATAACTTGCATTTGTTTAATCATTAATATTAATTGTAAGAAATGTATTAAACAATTTGTTTTTGCATATTATTTATCTTTGATACTATTGCACCAATAATATATTAAAACGTGTAGTATAATACGACGAAATAGTGAATACTTAAAATTTGATTTATTTAAATGTAACCAGGGTAAAATTAAAAATGGTACTGGATATATAAATCGAGACACCCATTTCAAACACTTCAAGATTGCCGTGTGTCCCTTTAATATGTGTAATAATTGAACGGTACTAGTATAATTACATTCTGTCCCACTTCCTGCTCAACTCATTCGTGGCTGGGATAGTAAAGACGCTGCGTCTAAAACTTCCTTGCCTCTCACCACTCTGGGGTCAACCCACTGGGAGCTCGACTTGTTTTGAATTCTTACAAACAGTATACCCAGGAAAAATGGGGTGATTTGCCTCTACCACAAAAAAAAAGTCATATATGGCCTAACATGTGCTGAAAATGACGTAAAACACCATTCAAACATACAAAACTTCCTGCTCAAACAATAGGAACTAGTTTTTTATTGCAGGAAATTTCATGGTGTGGACAAAGAGGAGTGTCTGGCAGATGTCAAAAAAGGAAAAGTTGAAATTGTTGTCACCACTTTTGAAACATTTAGAGATCACCAGGTAATGAACAATTTATGTCTGCAACTTTGAGTAAAGTGTGAACGATTTGGGGTCCATCTTAAATTCTTTATTGGTTTAATTGAACTGAGTGGGAATTGTTTCCCAATTCTTCTAATACAATAACACACCAAAATCATTCCTTCGTCAGATTTCTTTTGCTTAAGTTTTAATCCTGCTTATTTCCATGTTGTGTTATATTTTGTAGGAGATTTTGAATAGCGTCACCTGGAGCGCAGTAATTGCAGATGAGGTGCAGAAGATAAAGGTATATTTATCATATCCACTCGACTAGGTTGTAAGCAGAAATTGTTTATATGTCCTGCCATCCGTTTATTAACAACGGCCTTCGGAATTAAATTTGTACGTACATTGTAATTATATGCATATTGAAAGCCACTACATATTTCTCAAAAGTAGGTCATTATTCCCTACCTTGACCTACTTTTTTGTGTCGCCTGCATGGACACTTAGGGATCACCGTCCATCATCCATCTATCACACTTTAACCTTTCAACCTGACCTTTTGCAATGACTTGAAAAATATTTGACTTACCGGTATGTTCGTGAAACTTCATAAACATCTTCTTTTTTTCCCCTAGGCTAAATGTCGCATGTACAGTAACTCTGACTTTCATTTCGGTAGAGTTATGCCCCTTTTCATAAAACCTGTCAGGCCTAGCTCATATCTTTAAAAAAGCACATGGCAGGTGACAAAAATGTTCCAAGGAACACCCTTTTCATTACACTTTGATTATTTAGCTCCAAATATTACTGTTTACATGTAAGATGATGTTAACCTTCGCATTTAGCTCAGTTTCTAAGATTAATACTTCCCATGTAGCCTTCAAACTTTATTATATTCATACATATTGGCAAACCCTAACTTTACTACCTGAAGTAAGTCACACCGTCTGACCTTGAACTACTTGTTTATTTTCATCTACCTTTACCCAGGCATCTTGACATGCTTATCATGGTCCTCCAGTTACAGTTTTGGTCTATTCTTGTTCTTAACACTGCTGAATAGTCAGTTATTATACCCACAAACGAAACCTGTTTGTTAGTAGTGTATACTCTTTAGAGATTGTCCATCCGTCCGTCTATCCATCTGTCTTTGCAAACCTTGATTGTTTTAAAATTGGGCATGGTGACCTGGCTTGATGTGAGGATGATAATACAAATAAACAACATTGATCCAATATTTTGAGTCATGACCCTTCTTCAACTTTAATAGTAATTCTCAAATTCAAATAATGCATACCATGTGTGGCTAACCCACCAATTCATAGTCTCCTATATGTTTCACGTTCATCACATATTCGGTCAGTACTTAAAGTGACTAAACTTCATTTTACAGATTTCGTGTTAGTGCTAGTTTACATTTAAAATGCAATAATGCTTATTCAGTAGATATATACCTATAATGAGAAACCATCTGTTTTTAATTAAGAAGAAATTATCTTCGCTTACTTACTTCCTCTAAAAAATAAATAATATTACTGTACCTTTTTTTCATTCTTAACACAGGTTTGACAGTTTTTATGCAATTTCTGAGTTGGAATGCATAGGTCAGTATTTTTTATGTTTAATGGGTAATAAAATATAATGTTTTAAAGCAGTATCCGACCCAGTAAATATTCATCAGTTGGCATTTTACACATTTCAGGGTCTAAAGGCACAAACAACTAAAGCTTTGAGGAGCATTAACACTCGTAGGCGATATGGACTAACAGGAACGGCGTTACAGAATAATCTACTAGAGTTCTGGAGTCTTCTTGACTGGTGATTGGCTGATTCTTTATCGACTGAAATAATTTTTAGCTCTGCTGGTTTAACTTTTGCATGTGAATATGATAGGGCCTTCGTTATTAATCGGATCTTTAGTAAACTTTGCCAGGGTCTTTATATCAATGAAAGCTCGGAGAAGTTCGAAAAACAGCCAAATCAAATTTGGCCCTGCCCCAGAGATCTCAGTTTTTAGCTCTACTGATCAGAGATCAGCAGAGCTTATGACATGGAGCGGCGTCCGACGTCCATCCGAGTTTACAGGAGGGCCTTGTGTGTCTTTTTTTGTGTATAAAGTATACTTGTGTGACTTTTTTTTCTTGTGTGACTGACACACAAGTAAGTATGTCTCTATGTCTATTTCTTCATTTAAAGCAATAAAAAATTGCAGTCACACAAGGGGAGGGGAGCTTGTGTGACTAAAATGTGTCCAAATGGTAAAAACGACACACAAAATGTAAAAAACAGTCACACAAGGTACGAATGTACACACAAAAAACAGACGCACAAGTTTTGAGTCACACAAAGCCTGATTTTGTGTACGTCCGTCCGACAGTCCGTAATTATTTTTTTGTAGCGACTACTCCTCTGGAACTACTGAATGGATTTTCATGAAACTTTACAGAAATGTTGCACATGAAGTCTACTTGATCATAGAAAAAATTCATGTTGATGTGAAATCCAAGATGGCCACCACTGCTAAAAATAGATTTTTAAAAAACAAGTTTGTAGCGACTTCTTCTTGAAAACTCTAAGTGATATTGATATGGGACTTTTTCTAAAATGATCAGCATGACATGATGTTGGTCCTTGTCGAAAATCATTTTGATGCGACGTTAAACATGGCTGCCAGCGGCCATCTTTGTTTACATAGAGTTATATAATGAAAACTTGTAGCAACTAATCCTCTGAAACTACTTAACGCTTTTTCATGAAACTTCACAGGAATGTTGCTCTTGATGTCTAATTGATCCTAGCAAAATTTCAGGTCGGCCGGAATTTCAAGATGGCCGCCATGGCTAAAAATAATTGTTAAAAAAAAACAAGTTTGTAGCGACTACTTCTTGAAAACTATAAGTGATATTGATATGTGTCTTTTCCTAAAATGATCAGTATGACATGATGTTGATCCTTGTCGAAAATTATTTTGAGGGGAGGTTGATTTTATTAACCGTAGTTTTGAAGAACATGATGGAATTAAGCACCCAAGCAGATCCTCTGATTTCTGCAACATTTATTTTTAGCTTTTACTGATAAGCCTCGATCACATCTATTTTAAGCTTTTACTGATAAGCCTCGATCTGGCATTCCTTTCGGATTGCAGCTCAGCCATTATTTGTAGTTAAAATTTTTCGGATTTTTACTTCAAAAATCACCACATTAAACGTACCATCAACCATCGTCGGAACATGTCGGGCAGGAGAAGTCGCAGTGCAAACAGAGACTCAACCAGAGGCAAGGGGAAAGCGGCAAGAGCGGAGAAAACGACGCCCAGAAATCGTCGTTCTCCGGTCCCTGCAGATCGCCATCCTGGCGAAAACAGACATGGACGTAGCCGATCACCGCCTGATCAGCCGCTCGTGCCCGAGAATTGGACCACTACAAAACTGAGGACGGAATTGAAAAACTTGGGTATGGTACTTCAATCTTCGACTCCTCATAAAACTTTGTTGTCAATTTATAAACAATTGTCGCCCGCAAGGACCAGCATCAACGATGCCCAAAAACGGAAATCACGTGACAGCAGCCCGTCACGTGACGGTTCACCGGAGTCACATGATCCGTCAGACAACGACTTCCGGGATAAACAGGAAGTCGAAGTACTCCGAAATGAGATGCGCGAGATGCAATCGACGCTTGCAGAATTGGCAAGGAAACGGAATACAGTCGGCAATGAATCGAATGTACAACGGTCGTCCGTTACTACATGTCACCAAAAAGAAGCGACAGGACTTACAGACAGATCGTTAATAAGGCGTCCGATTGACGAATTGCCAGCAGTAAAGGACATAAGCACGTCAACCTCGCTCTGTTACTCATTCCAGGCATGGAAACAGAAAGTAGGACCAGGATAATAGACCAAAATGGGGAGCAGATAGTGGTCAGGTCAGCGGATTCCCGTCTTCATAGACCATTATCCATTGACGAATTTCGGACTGCCTTTTCTACCTTCAGAAACGTCCTACTGGAGGTAGAACCTTTCAGGAGAAAGGAAATGGATACTTATGCAGATCTCATAGATGGTATGTACCGGCAGTATGGTGGTACATACTTCTATGAGTATCACAATGCTTTTTCCCGTAAAGCTGAACAATATGAGCTGCAAAATATACCAGTGGACTGGTCGTCATCCGACACTAAACTTTACCTAAATATATTTTCTGGCCTTCGAAGCGTAACTTGCGATTCCTGCAGCAGTTCGAGCCATTCTACTGGATTCTGTCCACTCGTATCACAGGTTCACCCTCAACCTGCACCCGCAGCACAGAGAGTTCAAAGCCATGTACCCAGTACTTCAGTTCAAAGCCATGTACCCAGTACTTCAAGTTCTACGGTACAGAACAACAAATACATCGCAGATAGACATGGCCGACCAAGAGTCTACCACAATGGTAGAGAAATCTGCAATAACTTCAATTTAGCTGGCTGTAGCATGAACCACAACAACTTCTTGCGTGTAGCACATGTATGTTACCGATGTAAAGGTCCGCATTCTGCTCAGGAATGCCCCAAGGCGATGAATATCACATCTCCCATGATAAAAACAAAAAGATATTGACTACCCATTATGGAAACAGCTGCCTGGTCTGCCTCTACTCCTATTGATATTGACCAATTAGAGAAGGAACTTACATATCACCCCGACCAAGATTTCGTCCATGCTTTAATTAATGGTTTACGTGAGGGCTTCGACACAGGAATGCAAGAATTGCCTACCAAAAGTTTTCAGTGTAAAAACTTGTTGTCGGCTTCTAGACAGCCTCAAGTTGTGTCTGATTTGATAAAGAAGGAATTAAAGAAAGATTTCTTAATAGGACCATACAACTTGCCTCCATTTGACATTTTTAGGATTAATCCTATTGGCATAGCTGAAAGCAAATATTCTAAAAAATCAAGACTGATCGTTGACTTAAGTGCCCCGCATAACAACGAAGAGAACGCTAGTATGAACAGTTTGATTGATAAATCAGAATTCTCGGTTTCTTATGTCCGTGTTGACGACGCAATTTCAGCCATTAAAGAGTATGGGCAGGGTGCCATTTTGTGCAAAACCGATATAGTAGATGCCTTCAAGTTAATCCCTATTCACCCTTCACTGTGGAAGTACCATGGTATTCAATGGGAGGGGCAGTATTACTTTTACACAAAACTATGTTTTGGGTCCAGAAGCAGCCCCAAAATATTTACACTTTTCTCCGAAGCCATTCATTGGATTGCTACCAATAACTACCATATACCGAAACTTTTGTTCTTACTAGATGATTTCTTGTCGATTGTATCGAGTACCACCGACGGGTATAAATCTATGGAGTTGCTGACTTGTGTATTTAAAATCTTAAATATTCCAATTCACCCAGACAAGACAATGGGTCCCAGCACAACCATGGTATTCTTGGGTATAACATTGGATTCAGTTCTCATGCAAGCCTCTTTACCAGAGGAGAAAGTCTTGCGAATACAGCAAGTTCTTTCAGCTTTCTCTAATAAAAAATCGGTTACCAAACGGGAGGTACTAAGCCTTCTGGGTCACTTAAACTTTGCTTCACGAGTTGTAATCCCTGGGAGGAGTTTTGTATCCTATTTACTTAGCTTAGCTTACTCAGTCAAAGAACTCCACCATCATGTGAGCCTGACTTCATCATGTTTAAAAGATATAAATATGTGGAAAGACTTCTTGCAAAGATGGAATGGTGTTTCTTTTTTCTATGAGGATGATGTTACAAATTCAGCTGACTTTGAATTATATACAGATGCTAGTGGTACTCATGGTTATGGAGGTTATTTTCAGGGCAAATGGTTCCCGGAACCTTGGCCAAAAGAGATGCCTAAATTAGGGGAGGCTAATATGTCTATTGCCTTCATGGAACTAGTCCCAATTGCTACAAGCATTGTACTTTGGGGAAATACTTGGTCTAGGAAACGCGTGGTTTTTCACTGTGACAATGCCGCAACAGTTGCCATTATTAACAAAGGTCGAAGCAAATGCCCGATTATCATGAACCTTATGCGTAGGATTACTTTGTGCTCGGCCACGTATAATTTTACAGTGAATGCAATACACATCCCTGGTAAATTGAACCAAATAAGTGATAGTCTCTCTCGATTTCAGATGACTCGTTTTCGGAGGCTGGCACCTCAAGCGGAGGTGTTTCCCACTCCAGTCCCACCACTAGACGATCTTTATCAGACTTAGACAAGACAGTTAACGATTTGTGGTCATCTGCCTTAGCCGAAGGAACTTTTAAACTATACAAGTCAGCATTTCGACTTTTCACTGCATTCATGGAACAGCATTCTTTGTGGGTGAATGATAGTCCAGTCCCACCAGTCATTGATGAACAAATTCTGATATATTTTGTTGCTTTCTGCAAGGCGAGGAGCTTACGATACGACACCATTAAGCAGTATTTATCAGGTATCCGATATTTTTATTTAAAGTACAGTGTGGTTTGTCCCCTTACAGATCCTTCAGTCTTGTCAAGGCTACATATCGTACTGAGGGGAGTCAAGAAATCCCAAACCAATGTGGTTAATAAGAGGATGCCTATCACATTTGCAATCCTCCGCAGTATCCTAAACATTCTTCGTACTGGTTATTTAGGACAGTACAACAGTCTGATGTTTTCAGCTGCTTGTGCTATGGCTTTCTTCGGTTTTTTACGTTGCGGTGAATTCACCTCGCTGACTAAACAAACCTCTGAACAATGTCTGTGTTTAAAAGATATCGTCTTCGCGGCTGATCGATCTTCGTATAAGTTAATTTTAAATAACTCCAAGGCCGATATTTTTCGCCAGGGTGTAGAGATCCTTATACACAGTACTAACAATAAAGAATGTCCAGTTTCTTTAATGCATACATATGTCAACCTTCGGCTTAAGACGGGTGCATCACTTTCCGATCCTTTATTTATTACGGTCAAGGGCAATATTTTAGACAGGGACTACTTTATCGTAAACGTTAAGGCGTTAGTGAGTAAGTTAGGCCTGCCTGCGGACCAATATTCTGGTCATTCTTTTCGAATCGGATCGGCTACCACGGCAGCCCAAGCAAACGTGCCAGACCATCTTATCAAGACACTGGGAAGATGGTCGTCGGATTGCTACACCAGGTATATTAGAACCGACGTAAACATGATACGCCAGTCGCAGCGAAAAATGTGCCTCGTGGAAGGTGAAACCAACTAATAAGTGTTTATTTATTAGTTATTTGTGTTCGAGGTTTTGTAAGTGTTCTTGGCATTACCTCTCATGGCCTTTGTTAGGTATAATGTGGTACAGCAGTTACATGTTTTCAAGTTCAACTTTATATCTATCAACAAGAAGCAGTTGATCGACAAGATTTCATCAGGCATCCGGTCATTCATCGTCATGGCACTTCAAGACCTCCATACCGGATCAAGAACATTTATAGCAAACATATTGTTCCAGTTTGAATTATGTTTTTACTAGTTTCGTTAAAAAACAACAATAATTAAACAACTGACTTGTATTTATTTGGGGTTATTACACAGAGCTTGAAATATCTTTTTGCTTGGAGTGGGGGTGGGAAGAATTAACTACTCTTTGACATTAAAGTCTATCTGGAGCACTACTTACCATTATTCATTTAAATACAACTTTCTGTATATACAATGCAGTCCAGAAGGACGTGTTTCTGTTACAGGGGTAACATACTAGTCTATGCATGCACTGTTTCATATATCTTATGTCGTGCAGGTTTCATTCTGCCTGTTCAGATGCCATATATTGTTACATTGTATTATCTCTTTACCATTAATTCCTGATTATCATTCAGATTGCAGTGTGTGGTGGTTTATTGTCTTCCTTATTCTTATTATTAATTTTTTTTTTTTTTTTTCGGGGGCTCTTCGCTCCGTCCATCTTCCAATGACTTTGCTCGTTTTGGCCGCTCTATAACCTTAGTTATATATGCGCCCCCAAAAAAGCTGTAGAATAGAATTGATTCTGACACATTTCCAATCGTGTCGTATAACACTAAGTTCAGGTTAACTCTATACGGACTGATTATCCTTATCAGCTCTATTCTGCAGTTTCATTATACACAACCGTGCTGCCGCATACCCTTGCATCTATCTAGCGCTTGTCATCTTCAGCCTAGTAAACATGCAACCATGACCCGTGTCACTTTCGAGTACACTGCTACCTCAGTTCCTACAACTGCCTCGGCCTCTGTTTAACCGTGCTGCCCGGGGCCTCGGTTAATCAGAGCTGCCTCAGTGAGTGCAGGTCTCACTGTCCTTGGTCTCACATCCCTCGGCCTCTGTTTAACCGTGCTGCCCGGGGCCTCGGTTAATCAGAGCTGCCTCAGTGAGTGCAGGTCTCACTGTCCTTGGTCTCACATCCCTCGGCCTCTGTTTAACCGTGCTGCCCGGGGCCTCGGTTAATCAGAGCTGCCTCAGTGAGTGCAGGTCTCACTGTCCTTGGACTTCCCTCGGCCTCTGTTTAACCGTGCTGCCCGGGGCCTCGGTTAATCAGAGCTGCCTCAGTGAGTGCAGGTCTCACTGTCCTTGGTCATGGTTGCCTCGGTCCGGTTGCCTGCTTGCCATCATGGTGGACGGTACTTGTGGAGCCCCCATATGCCAAATATATATATATATAGAAAACTGATTAGTTAAGTATGATGTTAATGTAATAAAATATATACTAAACAAGAGCTAAGTGTCCACTTCCGTTTTAGCCCATCGTCTTCTTTAAAGGGGAGGTTGATTTTATTAACCGTAGTTTTGAAGAACATGATGGAATTAAGCACCCAAGCAGATCCTCTGATTTCTGCAACATTTATTTTTAGCTTTTACTGATAAGCCTCGATCACATCTATTTTAAGCTTTTACTGATAAGCCTCGATCTGGCATTCCTTTCGGATTGCAGCTCAGCCATTATTTGTAGTTAACCGCCATCCGCCCCACCACCACCATACTCTGCAATCTCGGGGTTTCACTTGCATTGTCCATCACACGCTGCCATATCACTTTGGTTATATATGCAGGCCGCTCTATAACCTTAGTTATATATGCGCCCCCAAAAAAGCTGTAGAATAGAATTGATTCTGACACATTTCCAATCGTGTCGTATAACACTAAGTTCAGGTTAACTCTATACGGACTGATTATCCTTATCAGCTCTATTCTGCAGTTTCATTATACACAACCGTGCTGCCGCATACCCTTGCATCTATCTAGCGCTTGTCATCTTCAGCCTAGTAAACATGCAACCATGACCCGTGTCACTTTCGAGTACACTGCTACCTCAGTTCCTACAACTGCCTCGGCCTCTGTTTAACCGTGCTGCCCGGGGCCTCGGTTAATCAGAGCTGCCTCAGTGAGTGCAGGTCTCACTGTCCTTGGTCTCACATCCCTCGGCCTCTGTTTAACCGTGCTGCCCGGGGCCTCGGTTAATCAGAGCTGCCTCAGTGAGTGCAGGTCTCACTGTCCTTGGTCTCACATCCCTCGGCCTCTGTTTAACCGTGCTGCCCGGGGCCTCGGTTAATCAGAGCTGCCTCAGTGAGTGCAGGTCTCACTGTCCTTGGTCTTCCCTCGGCCTCTGTTTAACCGTGCTGCCCGGGGCCTCGGTTAATCAGAGCTGCCTCAGTGAGTGCAGGTCTCACTGTCCTTGGTCATGGTTGCCTCGGTCCGGTTGCCTGCTTGCCATCATGGTGGACGGTACTTGTGGAGCCCCCATATGCCAAATATATATATATATAGAAAACTGATTAGTTAAGTATGATGTTAATGTAATAAAATATATACTAAACAAGAGCTAAGTGTCCACTTCCGTTTTAGCCCATCGTCTTCTTTAAATTCGACGTTAAACATTTCTGCCAGCGGCCATCTTCGTTTACATAGTTATATAATGAAAACTTGTAGTGACTACTGCTCTGAAACTACTAGACGGATTTTCATGAAACTTCACACAAATGTTGCTCTTGATGTCTAATTGATCCTAGCAAAATTTCAGGTTGGCCGGAAATTCAAGATGGCCACCACGGCTAAAAATAGATTTTCAAAATACAAGTTTGTAGCGACTATTTCCTGAAAACTATAAGTGATATTGATATGGGACTTTTTCTAAAATGATCAATATGACGATATTGATCCTTATCAAAAATTATTTTGATTTGACGTTAAACATGTCTGCCAGCGGCCATCTTTGTTTACATAGAGTTATATAATGAAAACTTGTAGCGACTGCTCCTCAGAAACTACTTGACGGATTTTCATGAAACTTCACAGAAATGCTGACCTCTTGTTTTACAAAGGGTTATATAGGAAAATCTTTTTAAAAAAAATATCTTCTCTGACACTACAAGAGCTAAAGGTCTCATTTTTTTTTTTTATATACAATAAGCCTATGGTCCTGGTAGCTCTACCAGTTTTTAGCTCTACTGATCAGAGATCAGCAGAGCTTATGCCGTGGTGCGGCGTCCGTCGTCCGTCTGTCCTTCCGTTAACTTTTATTTGTAGCGACTACTCCTCTGAAACTACTGGATGGATATTCATAAAACTTTACAGAAATGTTGCCCATGAAGTCTAGTTGATCCTAGCAAAAATTCATGTTGATGTGAAATCCAAGATGGCCGCCAAAGCTAAAAATAGATTTTTTAAATTCAAGTTTGTAGCGACTACTTCTTGAAAACTATAAGTGATATTGATATGGGACTTTTTCTAAAATGATCAGCATGACATGATGTTGATCCTAGTCAAAAATCGTTTTGATTCAACGTTAAACATGGCTGCCAGCGGCCATCTTTGTTTACATAGAGTTATATAATGAAAACTTGTAGCGACTACTCCTCTGAAACTACTTGACGGATTTTCATGAAACTTCACAGGAATGTTGCTCTTGATGTCTAAATGATCCTAGCAAAATTTCAGGTCGGCCAGAAATTCAAGATGGCTGCCACAGTTAAAAATAGATTTTTAAAAAATAAGTTTGTAGCGACTACTTCTTGAAAACTATAAGTGATATTGATATGGGACTTTTTCTAAAATGATCAGCATGACATGATGGTTATCCGAGTCGAACATTATTTTGATTCGACATTAAACATGGCTGCCAGTGGCCATCTTTGTTTACATAGAGTTATATAATGGAAACTTGTAGCGACTACTCCTCTGAAACTACTTGACGGATCTTCATGAAACTTCACAGAAATGTTGCTCTTGATGTCTAATTGATCCTAGCAAAATTTCAGGTTGGCCGGAAATTCAAGATGGCCACCACGGCTAAAAATAGATTTTCAAAATACAAGTTTGTAGCGACTATTTCTTGAAAACTATAAGTGATATTGATATGGGACTTTTTCTAAAATGATCAATATGACGATATTGATCCTTATCAAAAATTATTTTGATTTGACGTTAAACATGTCTGCCAGCGGCCATCTTTGTTTACATAGAGTTATATAATGAAAACTTGTAGCGACTACTCCTCTGAAACTACTTGACGGATTTTCATGAAACTTCACACGAATGTTGCTCTTGATGTCTAATTGATCCTAGCAAAATTTCAGGTCGGCCGGAAATTCAAGATGGCCGCCACGGCTAAAAATAGATTTTTAAAAAATAAGTTTGTAGCGACTACTTCTTGAAAACTATAAGAGATATTGATATGGGACTTTTTCTAAAATGATCAGCATGACATGATGTTGGTCCTTGTCGAAAATCGTTTTGATTCGACGTTAAACATGGCTGCCAGTGGCCATCTTTGTTTACATAGAGTTATATAATGAAAACTTGTAGCGACTACTCCTCTGAAACTACCTTACGGATTTTCATAAAACTTCACAGGAATGTTGCTCTTGATGTCTTATTGATCCTAGCAAAATTTCAGGTCAGCCGGAAAATCAAGATGGCCGCCACGGCTAAAAATAGATATAAAAAAAATAAGATTGTAGCGACGACTTCTTGAAAACTTGAAGAGATATTGATATGGGACTTTTTCTAAAATGATCAGCATGACATGATGGTTATCCGAGTTGAAAATTATTTTGATTCGACGTTAAACATGGCTGCCAGTGGCCATCTTTGTTTACATAGAGTTATATAATGAAAACTTGTAGCGACTACTCCTCTGAAAGTACTTGACGGATTTTCATGAAACTTCACAGAAATGTTGCTCTTGATGTCTAATTGATCCTAGCAAAATTTCAGGTCGGCCGGAAATTCAAGATGGCCGCCACGGCTAAAAATAGATTTTCAAAAATCAAGTTTGTAGTCACTACTTCCTGAAATCAAAATCAATCAGTAGAGCTTCAAGGTCATTGACCTCTTGTTTTCAAATGTTTTAATTCAAATGGTGACCTTGGGGTCACATTTCAAGGGCTTCTTCTCGGGTTTCCTCCCAAGCTAAGGCCGAAATTGCAGTGTGGTCCATGGTAGTGAGGGAGATGAGAGATTTATATTTTCTGTGTACTAGTTTGTTTTAATTGATGTTTTTGATCCATAAAAAAAGATGTTTTAATTATTCATGTTGTTTGTGTAGGGCACAGCCAGGTTGTCTGGGTAGACAGATGGACTTCGAGGATGAGTACGTACATGCCATAGAGGGAGGCCAGAGACTTGATGCCAACAAACGGGAACTGGCACTTGCCAGGAAAAGTTAGTGAATAAAAATGATAGACCTCTACATGCTACCTTAGGCGTAGAGTCATGGCAAGATTGGTTATTGACGATCTTACCCATCGTCAGACCGAAAAATAACGACAGCACCAGATGGTTACCGAAGGCGCTTTCGGGAACCATTAGGAGAACCCTGAGCACACTCAGCATCTCAAAACATTGGTAGTAACAGTTTAAAAAGTAGAGAATATCATTTTTAGCTCAAAAGGCTGATTGGATGGCGCGCTGTCTATCATCGTCCATCATTTGTAGCAGTCGTTCGATAACTTTTTGTTGTTTACGCTCCAGCATTTCCATTTTTGCATTTAAATTTTTCCAAACTTTGTCAAGATCTTTTTTATAAATGAAAGCTCAGATAAGTTTGCAAACCAGCTAGATTTGACAAGTAACAGCAGATTTATGGTACATGTTTTACTGAAAAATACCATAATCTGCCTTGTTAACACTCTAGCACCTTCATTTTGTATTTGATCTTCCTCAAACTTTGTCAGTGTATTTATCAGTGTAAGCTTGTATAAGTTTGAAAACCAGTGGATTGGATTACACCACAGCGATTTATTGAATAATGGTATATTTTGCTTCAATAAAGTAGCTATCCCGCCAACAACAGCTAATTTTTACAGTATATGTACAGGGTTTCTAAACCTACTGAAGACATGGTATATATTTAACTTACATATTTTGAGAATCCAAGCTCTATAGACAATATAAACGGCTTTAACCAGCCAGGCTAAATCCCAAAACTGTAGCGTCGAATTAAGTTATCAACTCATAATTCATTTTACGCATATTCAATCACAGGTAATTTAAGAACCCATGAATAAACCTATACTTTTTGATTGGCACATATACATTACTATATAACCTGAACACCTGGATAGAGTTTTGATAAACGGTTTTGTAATGTAATTTTTCCCTTATTTGGCATGTTAGTTTCTTTAGAACTCTAGCTCCGACATTTTTCATCTGATCTTGACCAATCTTTGGCAGGATGTAAATATCATTAAAATCTCGATGGAATTGAAAACTGGACATATTGGACAAGAAACAGCAGATCCTCTTGAGCCTCTTGTTTTTGCTGTTAACCACTATATACTCACCTCTAATATCATTTTAGAGAAGGAGAAGTTTGCTGAGATCAGACGTGGTATGATGATCAGACGATTGAAAACTCTCATTGCCGACCAGCTGCCCAGGAAAGGTCAGATGTTAATCCCATTATATGTGTCTTATGTTGATTTGTTGGTATGATGATGATGATGAGGAGGATAGTTATGGTCATGATATGATGATAATTGATGATAATGATAAAGTTGACGACGACGATGATGATGATGATTATGACATTGACGATGATGCTGATGATGATGGTGATGACGATAATTGTGATGATGATGCTGATACTATTGATGATGACGATGATGGTCATGATGATTATGGTCATGTGATGATGATGGTGATGATATTGATGATGACGATGATGGTCATGATGATTATGGTCATGTAATGATGATGATGATGCTGATGGTGAAATATTACATGAAAATATAGATGATGATCATAATGATCAGGATGCAAAACTTTATGATGATTATGATCCTATTGCTTTTGTTCATGTTTAAAAAAATAAAGCCTAAACAATTAAAACAATTAAATCTTAAATGTTTGAAATTGCAGACGACAATGTGGTGTTCTGCAAATTGAGTCAGCTGCAGACGAGCATCTACAAGACCATTCTCAACAATCCCAGCATGCACCTCGTCTTACACATGGATGATCCATGCCCATGTGACAGCGGCATACGACAGAGCAAATGCTGTTTTAAGGTCTGCTTTTACTTAAATTGTTTATTTCACAATTGCTTATACCAATAACTCATGACTGCGACTGGCTTAAATCTAAAAAGTATTTTGTGGGTCGCTGAAAAAATACCCCCACCCACCTTGACATAATGGCTGGTGTTCCTTTAGATATTGTTTGTGTTAGGCTAAAAACTTCCTACTCAGAAATTACATAAAAACTGTCGAACCTGCATGTCTTCCATCGAGAGACATTAAGTGGTCTGTCCATGTTCATATCCACCAGCCATGTAAAAAAACAGAAGAATTTATTATTCAAAAAGTGAGAAGAATGATCCCTTATTCCTCAATAGCCCCTCCTTTTCTCTGGGATTGTCCCTTAATGACCTAAATAATGAATAGATGAGTCGATAACAATTTATTTGTTAAGCCAAGCTCCCTATTTTTGAGACAGAATTTTCTTTTCTTGCCAGTCAGAAATAGAGTACCGTTAAATTGTACTTTATTTTTCCAGAAAACTGCAGAAGGTGAATCTGTCAAGTCCCTGATGTTCACATTTATGCACTTGTTACTGAAGACCTCCAACCATGTGGCCATGCTCATTCCCACAAATAAAACGAGCGAGAAGCAGGCTAAACAAGCAAGAAAAATCTGCGAAGTGGCGCTCAAGGAACATCCTGAATTTGTGTCTCAGACAAAGGAAGCATCATTTAAAACACTGTCAGATCCGAAATATTGCGGAAAAATGAAGGTGTTTATTGCTCCGTCTATAAGTATTTGTACAGTTGTCTACAACTCTTGTTATGGAACACATCAGGACTGTATTTCAAATGACACTGCTTAGAATTAGTTCGGGGGAACACTAGGGTATAACAAGGAGTAATAAACAAGAAACAATGAGAAACTTCCGTAATTTATCTGAAAAACAATCCTTTCTTTTCTTCACGAATTTCGTTTATTTCTAACTACATTTCATACAGCTCACTCTGAACCAACTTGTCCGTGACAACCCCACAAACTGACTTATTGTCTGTGACAACCCCACAAACTGACTTATTGTCTGTGACAACCCCACAAACTGACTTATTGTCTGTGACAACCCCACAAACTGACTTATTGTCTGTGACAACCCCACAAACTGACTTATTGTCCGTGACAACCCCACAAACTGACTTATTGTCTGTGACAACCCCACAAACTGACTTATTTTTTAGCTGGAGAAAATGCAAGCTATTCTACTCGCCCTGGTGTTGGCATCGCATTACTTGGTCCCGCCTTAATTCCATTAAACGATGGGAAAGCTTATATTAGCAGGTTTTTATAACGGATATTTCGACAATAAAACACGTTTAAAAACATTTTTTACTGGGAAAATGCGATAAACTGTTTAAAATGACCTATTAAATGTTTTAATTTTACAATATGCAAACTTTTTAAGCCGAAATTAAGGTTTTATTTCAAACCCCAGCCAACCCCATTTTCCTTCCTTGGAGAAGGGGTTGGATGGGGTATGAAAGTTAATACTGGGACCACGTAATGGGGTAGCCTTTTACATTAAGCTCCTATCTCAGAAACCGCTTGAAGGAATCGCTTTCATAAGAGGAACTGATACAGACAAATGCATGTTATGAATTTTAACAGAAGTATGCCTCATTTTCAACTTAGTGTAACAGTAAATAAACAAGGCCTCAGCAGTATAGCGCACTGTTCCTGGACAGCTCTTATTTTCCTGGAACTTGACATGTTCGAGTGAGCTAATCAAATCCAGTCTGTTTGACCTACCTTTAAAAATTATTAGGAGGCTGTAGGGAACAGAATAACATTTTGGTGGCCCTTTTCGTAGATTTGGAATTATTCCTTACCAGGGGCTTCCTTGGCTGAGTGGTTAGAGTCTCTGACTTGAAATCACTTGCCCCTCACTGCTGTGGGTTCGATCCCTCATGGGCCTAGGAATCTATATATAAGGAAGCTTTAAAGCTGGCTTGCGGAACATCGGTGCTTCTACCCATGGGTCCACCCGACATGCATCTCAGGTCTTCCTCCACCAATGGAAACTGGAAAGTTGCCATAAGACCATATGGCCATCGCTATTTAAATTGTGATGTGTGTAAATTATTGTTCCCATGGCAAGATCTCTATAAGCGTTTTGCTTTCATTCCAACAATTTACTTTTATTATATGTATTACTAACATGTGTATAGTATGTTATCTTTGAAATAAAATATAATTTATGTTTAAACCAGATTAAAACATTAAAGTTCGGATATGTTTCGGGTTGAGTTGAGCCTGTTTGTACTTTCAGATCCTACAGGGTCTGCTGCGGGTGTTTTACAAGGAACACGGTAATGTCCTCCTGTTCTCCTACTCTACTCAGGTGGGTGATGGCATTTAGATTACATTATTAGCTCTACTGGCCTTATCAAGGCTTAATTATGCAATAGCGTTTTGTTTTTTTCATCTGCGTCATGTGTCTGTTGGCAGCAGTATCTCTGTAACCACTTGGTCAATTTTACTCAAATGTTTCATGGATGCGTATGAAAGAGAGTAGACAATGCAGACTTTTGTGTTGGTCAATCAGACATTCAAAATGGCCACCATTTCTGAAAACAGCCCAAATCTTAAAAAAAAAAATCAAGAACCACATACAGTTTTGACTATTATATTTTCGATTAATACATACGTTTTGACAATTGTATTTTGGATTGATGGCTAGGTACTAAACCTTCAAGCTTGTGTATTTGGTCTGTGTCATATTTTTAAGATGGCAACCATGGAGAGAGTGAGTATATGTTGCACAGAGTTATATACATATAGAAATACATCTCTGAAACTGTTGTCAGAATTTTTAGTGAAATGGGGTAACAATGTTATTTAAAGGGACACTGTCCGTAACTTTTAACTTATAAAACACCCAATAATTATGTTCGCAAACATTATACACTAAACATTATTCAATATTTACTAATTAAAAGCAAGATTGTTTAACGGAATTCAATCGCGGTACAAAAAAAAGCAAATCCACTCGTGGGTTTGAACTCGCAGCCCAAACTCGCAGTAAAAATAAGTGTGCGTGAGCGTAAAGTTGTCGGAACTCGCTCCCGACTGAGCTAAGCAGGCTATACATATTAGGCAATACATACTATGGTGAAAACCTAGTGCGCTATGGAAGTCACGTGAACGCATGAAAGGTAAATATTGTGGGTCCCACTTTATTTATATTTAATAATTAAAACTTTTTTTTTTCAGACACGAATGTATTCCTACATACTTCTTAGGGTCTATCCTCATGTTTTCATGTATACATTTCAATGAATAAAAGTCAGACAGTTATTTGGTTATGCTCAATATCTGCTTACTTACGGACAGTGTCCCTTTAAGGCCCCTAAGTGCGTAGCCCAAAACAACATTGCTCTTGCGTGGCATGTCATACACGAAATTTGTTGAATAACGCTCAGTGGTTTAAGAGGAGCTATGGTAACGGACAGACAGATGGACAGACAATATTCCCAAACGTGTTTTAAGCATTCGGATAATAAAAGGCCAACTTACGAGTTTTTAAACATTTAATTATAACTTAAATGCCCCAATCCACTCTTACATTGTTTTGTAGTAAACCATGCCTACATGGTGCACCGAATCTTTGGCAAAACTATTAACCTTAGTCCTTCATAGTTCACACATACGATTCTCTGTTACAGGTGCTGGACATTATCGAGCAGTACTTGATGAGTACCGGATACGAGTACCGCAGGATAGACGGGGCCGTGTCCTCTAAGAAGAGGATGGTCATCGTGAGAGAGTTCAACGCTGACCCCAACATCTTCATCTGCCTCATCTCTACTAAGTATGCTCTTGTTTTATAATCTCTAAGTGTACACAGGATTGATTATACCTTATAATGGAATTATCTACTGTTTACAATAGTTGTCACTTATCTGTATGGCATCAAAGTGTGTAGATTTTGCTGTTTAACTGAGCCAGAACGCATCAAGAGCTGTCATATTCAGTTTAATAAGGGTTGGTAGTCCCTATTTTGAATCTGACAGCAAGGGTTATATATTGATACAAATAGCATGTAGGTAAACTTAATATATTAACCATAAACTCTTGATATTGCAGTTAATGAGGTATTATTGAAGGAGGAAACTGGGGATTCTGGGGAAAACACATTCTGAGTGGGCATCCAACATTTTCTCTCAGACACTTTCTAGTTGGAAGTCAAACTTAGTTTGTATTGGTGAGGAGTATATGAAGGGCTGAAAGCAAAACTGTTGTATCTTGTTCTTCATTTGTATATAGTTGACATTTACCCTTAGATATATGCAATTGACTGAGTAACTGGGCAGGGACAATCTTTGTTTTGCTAAGTTTAAATCTCACGCAAAATCTAACCGACGCTTCATATATTCATTTATAAATGTTCATTACAGGGCAGGAGGTCTCGGTTTGAATCTGACGGGAGCCAACAAGGTCGTGATATTTGATCCCAACTGGAACCCTACACATGACCTGCAGGCACAGGATAGGTACAAATCTAAAGAAAAAAGTACCCACGATAGTTATTGTAATAATGCACCAGGGTACAGCATTTTTTAAAGAGAAGGTCATGTTAAAACGGAAGTACAACTATACTGTTCTATATAAAACACGAGCGTAGCTGTCTGATTTTAAGTCGTAGGCCCTATTTATGGAGACTGGAGGTGTGAATTTGCTATGGGGATTTGGGGGCATGCTCCCTCGGATCTTTTTGAAAATTACATATAAAATGGTGCATTCTGACGTGTTGGGGGAGACATCTTTTGGAAATAAATCACAATTTTTGGACAGCTTTATTATTTATTGGCAAATGTTATTCAGAAACAAAGACTATGTAGATCTCTATAAACAGAGCATAACACTGAAAATATGTACTTGGTAAACTAAAATTAAAACCATTTACATGTGCAATATTTTAGAAATCTTTTTCATCGAAACTTTCACAGGGCCTTTCGGATTGGACAGCGACGTAATGTACAGGTGTTTAGGCTCATCACTGCTGGAACAATTGAAGAAAACATGTACCTTAGACAGATCTATAAACAGGTATAGTTTATATTGCTGTTGATTTATACATTTTTTTCGATTACCAGAGCTGCACAATACAAATCTACATTTTTCAAGGAAATGTATACGTATATGTTTGTATGTATACTGATAAAAATAAGTTTAGCAAGTAAATTGCATGACAAATTCATATGCGCATATTATAGGCGGTGCATGGCAGAGGTCATTAACAATATATACAAACATAATTAGCAGATATATGTAGGACATTGTGTTTGAAACGATATCTGCAAAAAAAATAACAAAATGTTTTAATCTACATGCTTTACAGATATTATAATTTCATTCTTATTTCAATGTAAAGGGAGGTAATTTCAATTTTTTAAAACTTTGGTTCGTTATTGCATTATAATGACAAGGTTAGTATCCATTGATTTTGCGTTTTTTATAACTTGAAACCCAGAACTGTTGTAATATGACGTTTAACCGTGTTTTTTGTCATATTGGTATTTTTAGCAATAATTTTTGAGCCGAAGGCTGAAGGTGATCTATTGGGATCACTCTTCGTCCGGGCACAGAGCTTTCATGTATTGCATGTAGCATCAGATTATGGTCCTCTACTAAGTTTGTTCAAATGGTGACCTTGGGGTCTAATCTGGCCCTAAACCCGGGGTCACATTTTTACATAGACTTATATAGAAAAGAAATTAAAAAATCTTCTTCTCAGAAACTGCAAGAGCCAGAGGTTTAATATTTTGTATTTATTATAAGATTATGGTCCTTTACCAAGTTTGTTCAAATGGTGACCCTGTGGTCACATTTGGCCCCGCCCCGGGGGTCACAGTTTTACATAGGCTTGTATAGGGAAAAACATAAAAAAAAATCTTCTTCTCTGAAACTACAAGGTCCAGAGGTTTAAAATTTTGCATTTACTATAAGACTATGGTCCTTTACCAAGTTTGTTCAAATGGTGACCCTGGGGTCACATTTGGCCCCGCACCGGGGTGTCACAGTTTTACATAGGCTTGTACAGGAATTAAAAAATCTCTGAAACTACAAGAGCCAGAGGTTTCATATTTTGCATTTACTATAAGATTATGGTCCTTTACCAAGTTTGTTCAAATGGTGACGTCACAGTTTTACATAGGCTTGTATAGGGAAAAACATTAAAAAAATCTTCTCTAGAACTGCAAGAGCCAGAGGTTTAATATTTTGCATTTACTATAAGCTTATGGTCCTCTACGGAGTGCTGACCCTGGAGTCAAATTTGGCCCCGCCCCGGGGTCACAGTTTAACATAGACTTATATAGGAAAAACATTAAAAACTCTTCTTCTCTGGAACTACATTAGCCAGAGGTTTATACTCTTATGGTCCTTTACCAAGTTAGGGGTCACATGTTGTACATAGACTTGTATAGGGAAAAGCTTAAAAATCGTCTTCTCTAAAACCACAAGGCACACAGCTCTCATGTTTACAGAGGCCACATTTCTTGAACAATCTTAACCAAACTTGCACAGATTGTATGTGACCATAAGATTTCGAAGAAGTTTGATAATAGGCCAGTACTCAGGTGATCGATTTAGGGCCTCTTGTTTAAATATGAAATACGCCGTTTTAACTAAATGGGAGATAACTCTGATACTTACATTGGATAATTAGTGAAAGAGAAGATCACCCTATGTCATGCAAATATTTTATAATACTTCACATTATAAAATAGCATTTAATTTCTTTTTAAGCTAAATGTACACAAGGACTTGCTAAACTTATTTTTTTTCAGTTTATATTCTTAACGACATTAAAAATGCAAGTTTGGTGTGCAAGTGATTTTCGCATAATTCCGATTTTACTTGATCGGTTACCATATTTATAGAGAATGCGGATAATTTCTAACATGTACATAACACTACAATCGATCTTGGAGACATTTTAACTAAAAATAAACACAAAAAAATCACAAAAAAAGTTTTAATGGTGTTGAGTATATATGTGGTTTAACGTCGCTTTTAACAGTCTTTCAGTCATATCAGTTGTAGCAGTGAGCTTAACGCTCAAATTTATTGTGGTTTTGATGTGGGAGGTACTATATTGGAGGACTTTAAGATACCTCACTGAAAATAAACTAAGATTATATACTGAAGTAATTTTATTTCAAAATCAGTTGTGAGAATAATGTGTGCATCTTCATGTGAAAAACCTGTTTTTAGATAGGTTATATACATGAGCTATCGCGACATTAGTTTAAAGTTGCATGCAAGAATTATTAAAACTATATAAATGTGGCATTTTAAAATCCTCGAGTATAGACCCCTAGGAAAAATCAAGGTGTCCAAGGTGGAAGACCACCATTCTCTCTCACATACTACACTTGGATTGGATCAAACCAGGGTTACATATATGGGAGCTAGTGGGCTACAGATTACCTTACCAAGGTGGGAGACCACCATTATTTCACATACTTCAACCAGTCATTGGAACAAGCCAGGGTTACATATATGGGAGCTAGTGGGCTACAGAATGCCATACCAAGGTGGGAGACCACCATTCTCTCACATACTTCAACCAGTCTTTGGATCAAACCAGGGTTACATATATGGGAGCTAGTTGGCTACAGCCTTCAAGGTGGGAAACCACACCACCATCCTTTCACATACTTCAGCCATTCATTGGATCAAGCCAGGGTTACATATATGAGAGCTAGTGGGCTACAGAATGCCCCACCAAGGTGGGAGAACACCATTCTCTCACATACTTCAACCAGTCATTGGATCAAGCGAGGGTTACATCAGTGGGAGCTAGTGGGCTACAGATTACCCTACCAAGGTGGGAGACCACCATTCTCTCACATATACAACCTGTCATGTGATCAGGCCAGAGAAGCTAGTATGCTACGGACTGCCCTACACATACAGAATCTTGTATAAAACATGTGTAAATTGCATTTCAGATTGAAACCTCATATTTAGTCCAAAATAACATTCATCTTGTATATTGTCGTCTGCAGCAACTGTTAAATGTAACTGTGGAAGATGAGAATGCTCGCCGTTACTTCTATGCTGTACAGGGTAACAAGAAACTGAAAGGGGAACTGTTTGGTGTCAACAACATGTTCAAGCTGCAGACCGGAGATTCCTGTCTCACCATGGATATATTAAAGGTAACACAAATGTAAACAAACATTGTAATTAAGATGTATTGTCTTTTTCATTGAATATTTAATTTGTGTTAAAGTGTGGACCTGTCTTTACATCTGAATGCTGTGATTTATGTAGGACCATTATCCTCAGTTTCGAACTTGACTTCTTTATACCCCGCTTTCACAAAGTGAAGTGGGGGCTATATAGGAATCACACTGTCCGTATGTCATGTGAAGTAGGGCTATAAGAGAAGTGTTCAACTTATAATTGAACACTTTCATTGTGCAACTGAATCAACTGTCTTGAAATTCTCGCCGATTATGTTGATATTAATGTCAAGTCTAATGATTCCTTCGATATGAAACATTATGACATGCATTATTGTGTATTTCCTAATGTTGATGCATCCGTATTTTTGAAAAAGGGTAGAGAATGACATTTTGAAGCAAACATTTTCAATTATAAAAATAACTGCAATACAAATTTTAAGACAAATGCTTTTAAAATGTCGTTTAAGGTTATAATATTTTGATATGTCCATGTCTGAACGTAAAAAAAGTGTAACATGCATTTTTTTTTAAACTTTTCGATTTTCAAAATTTCAGCGAAAATTAACATGAAATTCAACTATGAAAATGATTAAATTTACGAAAGCTTCTAGTTCGAAACATCAACTGCAGGCATTTTTGTGATTTCCTCCGCTATAAAAAAAACAAGTTTCATAAGTTTCTCAAAAGAAAATATAGAAAAAATATTTAACTTAAACTTTAGGGGCAAAACACACACATTTGCAAATAATGATAAAAATAATATAAAATTTTACCAAAGATATCTTTATAAGGTATATGATTGATATACATCAACAATAACTGTTCATTTTTTTTTATATTTCAAAATATGATTAAAATAGTTATTTTGGTTAATTTAATAAAATTATCAGTAACATACGAGCAAACTGTCCTATTATCTGTCAATTTCTTAATATTGCGGTAAAAAGTCGAGCTTTTAATTCAACATCTATATTTTTGATTTAAAAAAAAACATACGATAAAAACATACGATCATATTTAAATTATAAACACAGTTTTAAACACTTATGATATGCATTTAGTGGAATTATTTGGTTTAAGGTAAATCTCCACGGCAACAGAAACATATAGGTTTAAAATTGGAAAATAGTGTACACCTAATTTAAAATGTAATTTGAAACGAACCACGTGAAATTGGAGATTATTTTTCAATGCATACGTTCTAAATGACAGTTTCACATCATTAAATCACGCATTTTTTTTATGATAATCACTTCCGCTGAAAAATAACATCTTAAACAAAAGAGTTCAATTATAAGTTGAACACCTCTCGTATAGGAATCACACTGTCCGTAATGTCACGTGAAGTGGGGCTATATAGGAATCACGTTGTCCATAATGTAACGTGAAGTGGGGCTATATAGGAATCACCATGTCCATAATGTCACGTGAAGTGGAGGCTATATAGGAATCTTACTGTCCGTAATGTCACGTGAAGTGGGGGCTATATAGGAATCACACTGTCCGTAATGTCACGTGAAGTGGGGGCTATATAGGAATCACACTGTCCGTAATGTCACATGAAGTGGGGGCTATAGAGGAATCACACTGTCCGTAATGTCATGTGAAGTGGGGCTATAGAGGAATCACACTATCCGTAATGTCACGTGAAGTGGGGCTATAGAAGAATCACACTGTCCGTAATGTCACAAAGTGAAGTGGGGGCTACATAGGAATCACACTGTCCATAATGTCACGTGAAGTGGGGGCTACATAGGAATCACGCTGTCCGTAATGTCACGTGAAGTGGGGGCTATATAGGAAACACACTGTCCGTAATGTCACGTGAAGTGGGGGCTATAGAGGAATCACACTGTCCGTAATGTCACGTAAAGTGGGAACTACATAGGAATCACACTGTCCGTAATGTCATAAAGTGAAGTGGGGGCTATATAGGAATCTTACTGTCCGTAATGTCACGTGAAGTGGGGGCTATATAGGAATCACACTGTCCGTAATGTCACAAAGTGAAGTGGGGGCTATATAGGAAACACACTGTCCGTAATGTCACGTGAAGTGGGGGCTATAGAGGAATCACACTGTCCGTAATGTCACGTAAAATGGGAACTACATAGGAATCACACTGTCCGTAATGTCATAAAGTGAAGTGGGGGCTATATAGGAATCTTACTGTCCGTAATGTCACGTGAAGTGGGGGCTATATAGGAATCACACTGTCCGTAATGTCACAAAGTGAAGTGGGGGCTATATAGGAATCACACTGTCCGTAATGTCACATGAAGTGGGGGCTATAGAGGAATCACACTGTCCGTAATGTCACGTGAAGTGGGGGCTATAGAGGAATCACCCTGTCCATAATGTCACGTGAAGTGGGGGCTATATAGGAATCTTACTGTCTGTAATGTCACGTAAAGTTTGGGCTATATAGGAATCACACTGTCCGTAATGTCACGTAAAGTGGGGGCTATATAGGAATCTTACTGTCCGTAATGTCACGTGAAGTTTGGGCTATATAGGAATCACACTGTCCGTAATGTCACGTGAAGTGGGGGCTATATAGGAATCACAATGTCCGTAATGTCACGTGAAGTGGGGGCTATATAGGAATCACACTACCGTAATGTCACGTGAAGTGTGGGCTATATAGGAATCAAACTGTCCATAATATCGCGGCAGGTCCTGTCGCGTTCCGTAACACATTTGTTATTACTTGCATTTCTCAAACAGTTTCGAATGGATTGTTCCCAAACTTCATATACACATTACAATATATGGCCTTATGTCCCTTACATCACACATTCTTGATTGCCCAATGTATTACAGAATTATTACCCTTGTTTGACTTAGAATTTTCCACTCTGATATTGTATAATGTCCTATAACACGTTTTTATTACTGCATTTCACAAACAGTTTTGATTAGATTGTTCCCAAACTTCATATACACATAACAACTTAAGGCCTTATGTCCCTCTAATTCACACGTTGTTGATTGCCACATTAATTACATAATTATTTTTTCATTTAGAATTTCCACTCTAAAATTGTATAATCAACTTCATGTGCCTTTCACTTCAAAAGTTTTCAAGGTGAATCAAGGCCATTCATCACCTGCAGTGCTAGTTCTAGTGTCATTTTGGTAATTATTTTTCATTTGCAGAGGAATGAGAGAGTGGAGTCAGCACTGGGTGGTTATGATATTGCCAAGTATCTTCCCCCTGTGATACGTGTGGAGGATGGTGATGACTACAGTGATGTCATCGATGACCAGGCTGGCAGGGAGGCGGCAGAGTCAGAGGAAGATATATTCAATCAGTTCTTCTCATCACAAGGTTTGTTGAATCAAGATGTATTCACTTAAATTTTTGTTAAAATTTGCTTGAATATATCCCAAGAAGATCGAGAAGCTACAGACTGCACCTGTAAAACCATTTATGTTTAAATATATATGACCTCTCTCTGGCATTGGTTTGTAAAGGTTAATCTGCGTGCCATTTATGTCTAAATATATCGCCTGGGCATTGTATGTGAAAGGGAACAGTGGTTGCCAGTTCATACAGAGGCGGCCATCTTGGAATGATGACGTCATAATGCCTATTTATCAAATATGGCATACTGACAAAATGTATTTTAAAGCAAAAATAAATCACTGGAAATTGTATAAATTGTATCCTTATTTTTCATTTGCAGTAATTTTTTTGCTTTAAAAGACATTTTGTCAGTATACCATACATGGTAAAAAGGCTCGATGACATCATCGTTCCAAGATGGCTGCCTCCATTTATGTATCTTTGCACAAAAGGTCATATCTCCTTTATTTTTCATGGCATTTTGATAATTATTTCAGTTTTTTCAAGCTTTGTAGTGTAATAGGATCAGAAGGGGCCTGATCTATTATATTATTTATAGCCTTGTCAGATAGTTTTACTTACTTAAATTGTTGTATTTATACAAGTAAAATAATTTACTCAAAGTTTCACGTTTATTTCCGGAAGTAGGTCCGCCATTTTGACAGTTCAGCCGTAGCATTTGTGTGTAGGGCACTTTGATTGGTCACTGTTAGCCAATCAGATTCAGAGTTACAGTAAAGTTGTTTATCGTATTTTTTGTCCAATAATAAAGGGGCACAGTGCTCTCTGTCACATGACCATGATAAATGGTGGCAGATTAGTATTTAAGGCCCGGCATAAGGCTAATTCAGTGGCACTCAACTTATGAATTGTCGCCGCCAATTGTCAGTAGCATTTACAGACAAACCTCGCTAACTCTAAATTTGGCATCCCCCATTGGCTAACTAGTAGAGCCATTTCCATAGGGAGATAGGTGAACTTCTATCTGCAATAGATTGTCATATTTTCTGTTTAGTTTAGATTAAAAGTATTTCAAAGCTGGAATAAGGACAAGTTAGGGTATATAATCAGCAGATTTGATTTGCATTTAACTTATTAGGATTTAGGAAGGCTCATCCTCGTGTGGATTCAATTGTATATTTATATTTGAATTATATAATGAAAACAGTCGGCTATTGTTTGTAATAGTTCCCCTTAGATTGAATAAGCACTGCAAGCGAGTTTAGCCCCCAGATGACAATAGAGTGTTACTCTTGAGTCGGTAGATAGCCGGTCCTTTTACAGTAGAGCCCTATAAAATAAACATTGTTTGAAAATGGTGCATCAAGCACTTTAAAGTTATATTTAAACAAGACATTTATTTCTATGTATAGATCCTATTGATGATGGGCTTGAAGACAACAATTTAAGAGATGAGGATATTGCCAGTGGTTATGCCAGTGACAACTCTTCAGATTTGGAGATAAAAACAAACAACCCAAAGAAGAGTTCATCCAAGGGAAGCAACTTGAGATCAGGGAAGACTATTCTTGAAAAAAGTGACTCCAGTGACGATGACCCAGATATAAGTGTCCAGGTTAAGACTGATAAAAGCAAGGCAACAGTAGCTTTTGAAAGAGGAGGAAGTGAGAGTAAAAACAATAAAAAAGTGAGTTTTAGAACTCCACCAACTTCGGTGAAAGGCTATAAGAAAGCTAGATGCGGAAAGGTTCTACCGTTTCAAAGTCTAACTGGGAAGGGACCATTGAAAAAGAGTATGCAGGACGAGGATGATAGTACAGCTGTGCAGTATGATCAGACTCTGGCTGGTACATTTAACGATGTGTCAGATGTCTTTGGTGAGTACAAGTGCTATTCCATTAAGACATACTGGGGACCCCCAACATCTATTGGGGACCCCCAAACATCTATGGGTGAACCCTATTTTCCGAAATTTGGTTCTTTCAATTCAATTTTGCATCTATGGGTGGGTGTTCAATTTCAAAAGTGCCTTCCTGGGGTCCCGTGTATGTTTTAATGGAACAGCCCTTATATTTACTATTCTGATTTGTTGTTTTTCACCAACAGGTGTCGCCGTGGTGTAATGGTTTCGTACATCGGTTTAGTATCTAGAGTTTCGGTGCGTTCTATCCCAGCCAGCTGAATTTGGATTAATTCTCGAAATCCTTGAAAAAGAATTTCACACCTGACCAGTCCTTTGAATGAGACTTGAAATGGAGGTCTGCTTGCTATAATTCCAATTGCAAAAAAGCGAGGATAAATAAAGAGAATATCATGTTAGTGCATGATCAAATCCAGTTTATCAGGTGAGGCTGAGAAAAAAAATAAAGCCTGAGGTCGTGCCGAGGGCTTTATATGTTTTGTGCCTCGTCTGATAAACTGGATACAATCAGGCACTAACATGATATTCTATTTATCATGTTGTTTTTCCATTTTTTTCTGTTCAAAAATACCCAGACGCCATCTGCCTGTGATCTGAACCGGATACTCATGATTGATTCTTTTTCTTGCATATACATTCTGCGAGTTGACGACATCAACTACTAATGTGTCATGTTTATTTACACTGACGTCATGCAACTGTCATTGTTGATATCAGCGTGCGACTTTTATCTTCCTCCATGTGTAAGATCAGGCTTTCCATCAACCACGTAAAATGCAGATAACCTTGTCCGGAATGCAAGAATGTGTCCGTCCACTAGGTTGATGATGCAAATCTGACTTGAAAAATAACTGAAACATTGTTTTGGATTTACCTCACATGTGGAGTCATACTAGCCCATTAAAGGCACGAGGTTTTGAAAAATGTTGATAATAGATTTCAGACTAATTGTCAATAGAATAGAATAGTGCTTTATTACCAATAAAGGGCCCACAAGGGACATGTACAGCATGTCAACTGTATCGAATACACAATGTGAATAACATAATACAATTTGGATGAGAAGAAAGAAAAAGAATGATATATGAAATTTAGTTATCTTCCAGGGGTGTAGCCAGAGCCTTTTGTAAAATATGCCCTGGGGGAGGGTGTGGGAGGTGGTGTCCCCCTCCTGCGCTGGTGGGGGTCCTCCCCAGGATTTTTTTTGAAATTTGAATGCAATTTCGGAGGTTTTGGCTTCATTTGAGCAAGATTTTGGAGACTTTTGCCTCCATTCATTGTGTTTTTAAAAATAGTGCCTCACCCCCTACCCCACTTTAATTTTTATTGCTGATTTTAACAAATAAGCAGTTTTATTTTTTCACATTCAATTTTCTAGAGTACGCCCGGGCGTATGCCTTGCAACGCCCCTGTCTTCATTATGACATGCAAACAATTTAACAGATTGCAAAAGGCAACATGAATATGCATTGCCTAAATAAGAGTGTGTTTAGATAAAAGTCTGTCTGAATATAAATATTAGTACATGTATTGTGAAAAATCATAATGGTAATATTAGTGTTGCGACAAATATGAATATGCAAATGCAGATAAACTAAGTGTGGTGACACATGCCCAAAATATTGTAAAATAGTTAAAAACAATTCTAAATTCATTGCAGATAATTGCGGCGTTGTTCACATTCACGAGAATGTAAAAGTTGTCGGTGGCAGTAAAGCTGAAGATCACATGACTAAGTGCGCCATAACAGATGTCTACGAGCTGCATCAAAACTCGCAGGATTTGGCAGTACAGTGTGACCCATTGTCCGAGGTATTACGAATACATGATAAAAACTTTTATTAGTAGTGAGGGACGAATAATGATGAAATAATACTAGATTAATAAATCGGGGTGCTGACTTTTGTGTCGCTTGCATAGCATGGTGGACACTTAGGGATCACTTTGTCTTTCCTGCAACACAACCGTGGCCATAACTTGAAAAGTATTTGGCAGACATTCATTAGAGGGCCTCATGGAAGATTACTTTATAACTAAATATGTTACCCTCTGTAAATAAAGACTATTATTATTATAAAACTTCACACACATCGTCATCTTACCCCAAGAAAAATTATTCCGCATGTCCAAAAACTCTGACTTTCATTTTGGCCGAGTTATGCCCCTATTCATAAAAGTTTAACCTGCAACCTAATCTAGTTCATAAATTAGCAAAATACTGAGATATGGTCATGAAATTGTATACAGTTGTTCCTTATCAATGATCCAATACAGAGTTGTGCACCTGTTCATAATCTTTAACAATTTCAAACACAGTCATATAACATACAGTCATATAACATACATTTGTGGACTCCATTTGTAATTATTTCAGTCCAGTGAAGATGAGGTACCTAAACCGACACAGCGAGGGAGTGCCAGAAAACAACCTATCAGTCACCACAACACAGTCCGGTCAACCGTGGTCGGTAATACAAAGGTTCTCATTGGACAGACTCCAAAAACCTTTAGAATGTAAGTGATTTAGATTTCAAAATTGCCTGCATACATGTAGCATGTGATCTCTTGTTAACACTTATTGAAGAGGTTTCTTCCATTTTAATCGTGGACAATATAAATCTAACAGCATGTCATTTTCAGCACATTTTAGGCTATAATTAATACGACAGGTGATTTTTTAGTGGTGGTGCAGAACACCCATTTTTTCCTGGGTGAAAGAACGGTACTCTATACCTCCCGCATCCGTAAAAATTGACACAGAAGATATGTGAGGCAATCAGTAATTTATGTTAAGGCAGAACACTTTGGAAATACACATGTGAGGTAATCAGTAAGAACACTTTGGGAACACTTTGGAAAAACTCATTTTAAGTGAGAAATATTGTTTTAAAGTAACACATGTAGGCTGACTTCTGAATAACTGCTTTTCTAATGGTTAGCTTAAAGCTTGTTTATTTGTTGTACGGACTAAAGACATTACTGCGAGATATATGTGTACACCTTACTGGGGCTTCAGGTCTTATATCTGTGAGATATAATAATTATGTAAAGGAGGAGAAACCTCTCTTCAGTTCGTATTTGCGGTTCAAATCCCATTGGGAGCTCGACTTGTGAGGAAGTGTCAATTTTTACGGATGGCGGGAGGTGTACAGTAATAATTCTGTACAGTTATGATTCTACCCAGGAAAAGTGGGTGGTCTGTCTCAACCACAACAAAATCGACCATCATATATTACCTTACATGTGTTGAAAATGACGTAAAACACCATAGAAACAAACAAATTATATTGCTGCTGAACTGTGCATACAGGACCTGATGTATACAACTGAAGGTATGCATAATTATTATATCTCAAGTGCATAAAAAGTGCATAAACATGTAGGACACGATGCCCCTGTAATGTGTTCATAATTAATAAATCTTACAGATATAGGATGTGAAGCATTGTAAGGTGTACATATTATTATATCTCACAGAAGGCGCAGCGGTTAGAGGCGAGAAGGTTTACAATGCAATATAGTTAACCAGTCGGCCGTCGGCCACGGAGACGCTTCAGTAGCAATATAAAACATCTGAAATTGCTACCAAGGTTTCATCAGAAGGTTTTATAAATTTTCATTTTTTAATTTGAACATTTTGCAAGTACGTTTCAACACTGTAATAGTAGTTTGACACAATAATTTGTCTATGAACTTCTAGGAAGCAGATTGAAGGCATGCAGCAATTCCATAAGTCTGGTTCCCTGCTGGAGTTTGCAGAGCTGGTTCTTAGTTCTAGTGTGGAGGAAAGAGTTGCTCTCCTAAACAGCTACTACGAAAGCGGGAATCCATCAATGAGAGATATAATTCAGATGAATGAGAAACTTAAAGATGCAGATACTGCAGCCCCTAAGGACAGAAGTGATAGCAAAAGTAAGTGAATTTTTGTATGCTCCTCGAAAAATGTCAAGGGGAGTATATAGTCGCTGCTTTGTCTGTCAAACTGTCCATCCATCTGTCTGTCCTGCTTCTTGTCCAGAGATACTAATGGGACTGGAATGAAATTCGCACAATGATAGAGGGTAATGAGAGAAAATGCAGAGCACAAGAACCATAACTCTATCTTCATTCAAATTAGCTCTTTTCGATTTTATACATATAATTCTTGTCCGGAACATTACTTGAAACTTTTGATGGGAATGAAATGAAACTTCAATCAATGATAGAAAACAATGAGATGAAGTGCAGAGCACAGGAACCATAACTCTGTTTTTATTCAAGATAAGAGTTATTATCCTTTGTAGGTTTATACTTGTTCATTCAAATTAGAGTTATTGTCCTTTGTATATGTTATACTTGTAATTCTTGATCAAAAGCTAACTTGAAAAATACTAATGGACTGAATGAAACTTCACACAATGATTGATAGAGGGCAATAGGAGGAAGACGAAGAACTGGTACTCTATCACCATTCAAATTCGAGTTATTGGACAATAAGAGGAAGATCAAGAACTGTAACTCTATCAACATTTAAATTCGAGTTATTTGCTTTATATTTATATACTTGAAATTCTTGTCTAAAGCAAAACTTGAAAACTGTAAATATGACCGGAATGATACTTCACACAATGATAGAGGGCAATAAGAGGAAGTGCAGTGTGCGATAACCACATCTCTATCTTCATTCAAATTAGCTCTTTTCGTTTTTATACTATTGGAACATTACTTGAAAACTTTTGATGGGAATGGAATGAAACTTCAATGATAGAAAACAATGAGGAAGTGCAGAGCACAGGAACCATAACTCTGTTTTTATTCAAGATAAGAGTTATTACCCTTTGTAAGTTTATACTTAGGTTTATACTTGTTCATTCAAATAAGAGTTATTGTCTTTTATAGTGTATACTTGTAATTCTTGTCCAAAACATAACTTGAACAATACTAATGGACTGAAATGAAACTTCACACAATGATTGATAGAGGGCAATAGGAGGAAGATGAAGAACTGGTACTCTATCACCATTCAAATTAGAGTTATTGGAGGACAGTGAGAGGAAGATCAAGAATTGTAACTCTGTCAACATTTAAATTGGAATTATTTGCTTTATATTTATATACTTGAAATTCTTGTCTAAAGCAAAACTTGAAAACTGTAAATATGACCGGAATGATACTTCACACAATGATAGAGGGCAACAAGAGGAAGTGCAGTGTGGTTATCCAAAACTCTATCTTTACCAAATTAGAGTTATTGCCCTTTGTAATTTTGTACTTGTAACTCTTGTCTGGAGCACAACTTAAAATCTACTTAATGAAACTTCACACACTAATAGAGGGCAATTAGAAGAAGTGCAGAGCACAAGAACAATAACATCTTTATCACATAACTTACGGTGTGGGAGTGGAATAACACCATTTTATATTTTCGATAAACCACTAGTTATATAAGTATGCAAATGAGCCTAGTATGCGCTGTCAAAAAAATTTGATAATGACTATGTTCCAATTCCCACGGTTTATGTCGGTTTCGCGTGTTAAAGCGACAGGTTAAATGCAATAAAAGTCGATATGTGAGTTATGTGATAAATAGAATCTAATGTTCATTCTCATTCATTATTGAATTTATTAAACTCGTTAGCAAAAATGATATAATGCTCGGCAAGAGCCAGCCTCGCATTATATCATTTTGCCAACTCGTTTAATAAATTAAATAATGAATGAGTACTCATGTAAGATCCTCTATATATTCAGTTATTGCTCTTCGTAATTGTATACTAATAATTCTTGTCGGGAGCACAACTTCAAAAACACTAATGGGAATGGAAAAACACTCATATCATATGTAATAATAATAATGCACAGATCTACAAAAGTTTTTTATTGTTGTACATTTTCTCTTTCTGACACAAGTTCATTCACGTAAAACTCACATAAAATACCATTTTGATGAGCAACCATCGGTTCTACCGATTTTCTTGTTATTCATAGTTTACATGTCATACACATTCTTTTTATACCCCTGAAGGGAGGCATATAGTAATCGCACCATCTGTCTGTCCATCCGTCCTAAATATTCCATCTGAAACAATCATGTCTCCGCCATAACTTTGAAAGAACTCAAGGGATTTCCATGAAACTTCACACAAATCTTAAAAGCAATGACATGTGCAATAATCAGGTACATACCTCAAAGGTCAAGGTCACACTTGGAAGTCAGAGGTCAAATGATTGAGCATTTTGGGAAGCACCTATTTGTGACATTTCCCGTTAAATTTACTTAAGTTATAAATACTAACATTGTATAGATATTTGGTTAGAGACCTTTTGTAAATATTATAACTTAAAAACTTGAGCTCTTTCAAAAGAAAGATTTACTAAGCTTTTTCCATGGACACAGGTCTTAACTCAAACATAATCTTTCTATTAGTTTTATTTATAAAATATTTTTCAGAAATAAGAAACATCCAGACAAACAGAAAAAGAAATCAAGAGCATAGAAAACCTGCACAGAGCATTGGCTTTTTAGATGAAGGTTTATCTGAGGACAGTAAGTCACCTAGTTTTACTGGCTCATCACGGGGTGCACCTAGATTGGATGAACATCTTTCAGAGGAAGAGGAATCTAGTATAGATGTAGGATTGAAGTTGTCACCAGGACGACAGAAAAGACGGGCTAGCATGAAAAGGACACCTCAAAGGCACAAAACACAGGTCAAGCCGGCTAGACTGCATCGTCCAATACCTTCTAGTTATTTGGAAAATGAGGTTGATACAGGTGAAATGACAGATGAATCAAGATGTAGAAACAAATCGAATGATTTGGAAACTTGGCAGAATAGAAGAGAAAAGGTCTCTAGAATACACAGTATACTTCAAAATCAGGCAGATCAGTCGAGTGATATTGATTCCAGCCATTTACTCGACGAGATGGGAAAAGAGAGTGAGGAAAATAGCCTTGATATCGAGTCTGACACAGTAGGGGATTCAGAAAATGGAACTGCAATACTCGCACAGGCAAACACATTTAATAATTTGCAGAAAAGGCAAAAACTTGAGGAAAATATAAAACACAAGGTAGGGGAGAAGAAACAAACTTCAAAAACAGTTATAATTTTGCACACTGAAAAGGCAAAGATGGGTGCAAATGTATCAAAACATTTGCAGAAATCAGGGGTTTCAGAAAATAGGAATACCATTAAATCTCCTGCCAGACCAAATGAAATATCAATTCTAGATGATCTGTTTCCACACTCTGATCATTTACCAAAGCGAAGAAAACCACCTCCTGCAAAAGGTAGGAGTAATGTTCTGGGCATAAATGTGAACGAAAGCAAGCACAATTCCACTGAATGTAAGACAGCTCAGGATAACTTTGATCCATTTAAAGTTATAGACGAGATATTCAGTGATGGAACTGGAGATGAACATGATAATGAGGTCCTTTTAGAGGCCAGCACATTAAAAAACGAGAGCATGGATTGCTTTGATGACCCGAAAATGTGGAAAAAGAAAAAGAGGAAAGCGACGGATAAGAGGAATATTGTAGATAGACTTATTGCTGATAGTGATGCTGAGTTTAACAACCTCTTCACTAGTGGCAAAATGCGGAGAAAAGAGGAGAGCAACAAGGAAGAATCGTCTGTTGAAGGGATTGACGGGTCATTAAGCTTGTTCAGCTCTTAAGCTGTCAGTAATATAAAGCTATTTTATTTTTAAGGGACAAACTCTGGAATTTTCTGCTTTACGTATCAACAGACAAGGAGTTCCATGAAACCTGAGAACTCAGTGGAGGATCTTACCTTCATCTACTCCTGGATGCTGTCTGTGTCAATGAGATTGCTCCAATGAAATGTCTCAGCTAATGAGATCGATCCATTGAGATTTCTCAGCCAATGAGATCAGCCCATTGTGATGTCTCAGCCAATAATAAGATAGGTCCATTGAGATGTCTCAGCCAATGAGATAGATCCATTGGGATGCTTCTTTGTCAGCCAATGAGATTAGTTCATTGTGTGTAAATAAAACTGTCTATATTATTAAGAAAGCATCTACAGAATAAAAAAATAGATCCTTCACCTTGGGTTTTCATTATTGTCAAGGTAAAGCACCAATAGTAGGCCAACATCTAAGCTAAATTAGAAGTCCTGTAGAAATTCTGTTGTAGTTACTTAATGAAAATAGATATAAAAGTCGAACAGGAAATGTAGCATTCAAGGACCATTCAAGCAAAAACACACATCTAAACAAAACAACAATTACAAGGATAAATAAAAGGCAATGTATATGCCATCACAAATATAAAAGGGTTGACAATAGGGTAACTGCCTTGGAATGGTCAGTGGCTAAAAAAGGCTGCTGGGGGTTCAAACCCGGTTCTAAAGTGCATGAAACCTTAAAAATTACCATTCCAATAAAACGGGAGAGTGTAAATAAAGAAATCCCCGCCAGGCTCTATCCTGTAACAAAACTGTGCATTATTAATACAAGTATGACACAAGGATGATCATGTACATATGAATATAACAACAAAAGCCTAGAAAGCCACAAAGCAAGTACTCAATGACTTGGCAGATAGCCAGAGCAACAAGAGAACAAACCATTAAGGGCAGACATCTAATTACTTACTGAGTTCTGATTACTGAGTTCCGATCTATTTATAATTCTAAACATAACTAAAGGCATTATGTAATGATGGAGATGAGCTTAGGACATTTGTTAAATATGAACAGGCTAGGGAAATGTCATTTAGACTAAGGGAAAGAGAATTATCAAAGGAAGGAATATGCGCTGATCTGTCAAACTCAATTTCACCACTATTTACAGTATCGCTAAACAATATACTATTTGGGTTACCAACGCTGTCTTACGAAATAAATGCATCTATCGTTGAAGCTGTCCATAATTATGTTTTAGCAAGTAAAAGATTCTAATTTACATATAGGGAGTAGTTTAATGAGACTGGATTCATTGTCAAACTAGATGTGTGGCCCACTCGGTCCTCGCCACATGAGGGGTAGTGTCCAGTGTGTCCAAACTATCTTTTTTACTCATATACAATTAACTGACAAATTAGTCTCTCTTTCTCTAGCATATTTTATAATTAGATTATTCCAAAATGTCTTCTTTTTTTTGTTGTCTCATTCCTTTTATATATATATATATATATATTATCATTTATAACATTTTGTTCATTGAAAACATGTTTAAGTTATCCACTATGTTAATTGATATGCATGTAAATCATTTTTCCCATGGAAAGGAGCTCTATAAGCATTTTGCTTTCTTTCCAATCCATTTACCTATTGTATGTAACTTTTGTATAATACGTTATGTTTGAAATAAAATATGTTCCAAAGGAAGGAAGATAATTAGCAAAGAAGGAACGAGGTGCATAAAGTAGAACAGCTACTGAAAAGTTGGAGCACAGAGCTAATAACAAACAGATTGGAAACTTCCTATCTGAACAAATGTAGAAGCCAAAACATCACGTGACACCTTAACTTTTCCTTCTAACTCCTCTGTCAAAATGTCATTGATTTTGATGAGAATACATTCAAAAGATTCATAATGATTAGCAAAATGGAATTATACTAATTTATTTTTATTTTCAAAAGAAGCAACTGTACCGATATATAAAGCTGTTTAACATTAAAAAAAATATCATTTTTGGCTTTTCCCTTGAAAAACAAGCAATTGACGTAGTGAAACTCTTTCAAACTCTTTTTTTTTCTTAAACTGTTTAAGCGAGGGAAATACCATCATTAGAAAGAGAAATAATTTTTGATGTTTTTTTTGACATAAATGAAATGTATATGCATAAAACTCTTCATGATAGGAGTTTAAAGTCAGGCAATATTTTGTTAAAGGGAATGTAGCGACACAGCCAAACAAGCTCTACTATTGAGAGTTCTGAAAAACTTGGAAAAAGGTGAAAGAATTATCAAAATTGGATGATAAACAAAAAAGATATGACCATTTAAAGGTGGTTCTAAAACGAAATTGGGAGCTGCCATTTTTAGAACTATGACGTCATAGTTCCATATTACCATATATGGAATATTGATAAATATCATTTAAAACAAAGAAAACCACTGCAAATGAATGAATTTTTTTACTGGTCATATAAATCATTAAAACCAGTAAGTATTACATATTTTTCATACAGTTGCTGTGAATTTTTTCCCTATAAATCAGTAAATTTTCATATTTATAAATATTCCATATATGGTCATTTAGAACCGTGATGTCATAGCTCTCAAAATGGCCGCTTCCATATCCGTTTCAACAGAAACTTCAAATGATCATATCTTTTTTTGTTTATCATCCGATTTTGATAATTCTTTCACCCTTATTCAATTATTTCAGAACTCTCAATAATAAAGATGGTTTGGCTGTGTCGCTACACTCCCTTTAAATTTCCGCACTGCGCCTCCTGAAATGTAGATACATTTCACAATTTTCTATCTATTTGTTATTAAATGTGTTGTTAGATCTGTGGTTAGACTTAGAAAGTAGATTAGCCAAGGAGCCGATTGAGCTGATAAAGAGATGGTATAATTAGAAAGTACTGTGGCAAAAGATCAGCAAGAGGCAGATAAAGAGCAGATATAATTAGCAAGGCAGTTAGAACTGGATAGGTTTGAAACAGATGGTAGACTTGTTAAGGCTAAGATGGATATGGACATTAACCCATAACCCCCTACATATATATAATGGACTGTCCTTTCTTTGAATTAAGACCATTCCATTTATGTCACAAAGGGGTGTTTTAGGGAAATGACTGATCAGCAGACATTGTAAACCCTGATAAGCCTGCGAGTTACTCGCAGGCTGATCTGGGTTTACAAAGGACGCAAAGGCTATTATAGTCGTGCTTAGCGGGTTAAGGGTTAATAAAGCAGAGATCATAAAGTAGATATACGAGTCCAACAGGAAATGTAGCATCGAAGGACCGCAGTTAACCAAACACATGCACAGAAACAATTATTACAAAGATGAATAAAAGGCAAGATGTGACATCTCAAACATGACATAGTTGACAATAGGGCTACACATTGGAGCGATCGATCGCAAAATAGACCTCTGGGGGTTTAAACCAGGTTCTATGATGCACCAAACATCACTCTTACCCTATTGTCATCTCAATAAAATGGGACAGGGTAAATAAAGGGCTCCAGGTCATTTCGTGCCAAAACGTGTTAGTCCCGGGACGTTTCGTACAATACATTTTTGGGATATTTCGTGCCCTCTCTCTGGATGTTTCGTGCCACATATGCAATTTTGTATATAGATATTAAATTGAATAAGATTCGTAAAAAATGTATTTGTATGTATTAATCCTGATGAGTTATATTATTTTGTCCAATATTTTAAGATGGTAGAGATAATGGATGTAAAACGTTTGTCTTATTGTTAGCGCCATTTTTTGCTTAACGTCTCATTGGGGGGAAAAAAGGTTTTAAAATATGGTAGAGCAATAAAAGTACAACTCGGAACAGTACTCGAAGGTGTTACGAAGACAATAGTAAGAATATTAACTGCTTAATATGCATGTACCACGCACACACCAACACACGCAGGCAAGCACGCACGCACGCAAACCTGCAAACACTTACCTTACAACAGCGTTCAGCTTTTACGTAACTTAAAGTCAAACGCTTAGCAGTCATTATTATAGGAGCGTAGGCATTACCAGTAGATACAGTTAGAATTTTAATGTATAACCGAAAGTTGAGCAAGAGTAGGGCAGGTTTCCACGATTCCTATGTATCCTTCCCCTCTCTCTGTGCGGCTCTAAATAACCTATACTGTGTTGGTGAGCCGTTAAACAGCATTCAATTGAAAATTGTGCAAAATTAGAAGTACTTTCATTCGTAGACTGTTCACTCAATTAATTATGTATCTTATTCTAAAGGCTGTTATTCAACGAAACATAAGCGACTGAATTCAGCCAGTATCGTTCAACCTGTGATTGATGGTGGTCGTATCAAGTCAAAAACAAATACTACTGGCTCTTATCTCATACTTGTAGCTGTTTTTCTTTTTTATCGGCTAAACATACACGACTGAATTCAGCCAGAACCTTTGTGTGCTTTAAGCATCATACAGGAAAGGTGAAGCAAAACAGATCAGTGGAGAAAGTAAAACAAGTATTTGCAAGCCCTTGTTTTTTTTAGCTGGCTGAATTTAGCCAGTATTGATAAGAAGAAAATAAAAAATAAGGTAAAATAAAACAAGTTCCAATACAGGTTCCAATGCAGCACTAATTAATAATTCACCGTATAACCATATCCGAAAGTTGTGCAAAAATTAAGCGACTGAATTCAGCCAGTACCTGTGTGTGGTTAAAGTATCATACAGGAAAGATGAAGTAAAACAGATCAGCGGAGAAAATAAAACATGCTTTGAATTAATAGTTCTTTGTTTATTCCATTGGAGTGTGGCTGAATTCAGTCGGTTAACTCTAGAGTAGCACTGTTTTCTTATATACAGAGCTAAATTGAGACAAAACTTAAGTTTTAGTGAACTAAATTGCTAGGTTTCCAACTATTGTAGTACATTCTCGCAATTTTGGCCCAATCAGAAAAGGGACAAACCAAATGAGAACGTGTTAGTACTTTCTCCGTTTTTTTCTTCAAAACTTGTTTGTATCGATACATGATAAATGTATCTACATGCAAATTCTCGCTTTTAAATTGCCAAAATAAATACAGTGTGTGTGTGTCAGGTGGTGCGTGTGTGTCAGGGTGTGTCAGGTGGTGCGTGTGTGTCAGGTGGTGCATGTGTGTCAGGTGGTGCATGTGTGTCAGGTGGTGTGTGTGTGTCAGGTGGTGCCTGTGTGTCAGGTGGTGCGCGTGTGTCAGGTGGTGCGTGTGTGTCAGGTGGTGCGGGTGGTTGTGGTGGAGTATACTAGCCTAATGGTTTCCCTCCGAAATGCTGTTGAACACGTTACTACAGTAATTTAACAAAAGCTGAGCAATTTTAAAACAAGTTTATATCTTATAAATAATAATTCCACATTTTTAATATCAATACATCTTCCCCTGTAAACATTAATTTTAAATGCAGATCCGGCATATTTCAGCGAGTATGGTGTTTTTAATTAATTTGGTGGGGAAAATAAAGTATTTTTTTATGATAAATGTTTTCAATAGCAAGCATTTCAATGAAATTTTTTAGAAACAAAAATGCATTCTCGCTGTTTAAATTTCAGTTTTTCGCTATTTTTTCGTATTCAGAAAAAACTCTGCAATGGATATTGCCACCATTATGATTTAATTTACCAACTTATCTTTGCTATTTTGTTAATTATAATGGGTACTGGACACTCTAACATAAACCTAGAACATAATTGGATAAAATAATTAGTCTGAAATGCTCGGACACATGCATTTTAAATAATGAAATTATTTCATTTCTTGTGTACCATTTGCATTTCTTTAATGTAATAGAATGTTGCAGTTTTTAAGTTGGACAGTCATGTTAGTTAATTTTGTGAAGCAAAGCGTACATCTCACCGACTTTATTGAAATTGTACATATCGATACAAGAGACTCTTACATACACGATAAAGCCATTTCCTTTATTCTCGCTTTTAAATGGCCGAAATGAATACAGTTTCTTTAATAAGTACTATTTCCGCAAAGAATACAACTTTATGTGTATGACAGGTGGAGAGGGAGTGGGAAAGGAGGTGAGGAAAAGCCTAATGGTATCCCTAAAAAAAGCTATGAAAATACTACTTTGATACTATAACAAATACTGAACAATGGTATACTGTTTTCTTCTCATCCATTATTTCATATTTCCACAATTTTAATTTTAAACTTAAAATTCGAACGCAGATCAGGCATATTTTAGCGCTTACAGCGAAAAAAGTTAATTTGGTGAAATAAAAGGTGATTTTTTTTCTGTTTCACATAAAATTTGTTTTTTAAATAGGCGACATTCAATGAACATTTTCATGAAGTTATTAGAACACCTGAGCCGAAGGCTCAAGGTGATCTATTGGGATTACTATTCGTCTGTCGTCCGTCGTTGATGTAACTTTTCTTCAAACGACCTCCTCAGAAACCGCTTGCCTAATTTTGACCAAACTTCACATGAATGATCCTCAGATGAATGCTTTTTAGATTTGTTAAAATTAGTTCAGCGCGACATCCAAGATGGCCACCATTACCATATATGGTCGAAACCTTAAAAAATCTCCAGAACCGCTGAACAGATTTCAACAGTTTTTCTGTTAAAATGATCGGCGATACCTTGACTGTCAAGTTTGTTCAAATGAAGGGTCCAAAGTTTGTATATTGAGATTTTGCATGTTTTTCATATAGACATATAGGAAAAAACTTTAAAAAAAATATTCTTCTCTGAAACCACAAGGTACAGAGCTCTCATGTATTACATGTAGCATCAGCTTATGGTCCTCTACTAAGTTTGTTCAAATGGTGATCCTGGGGTCAAATTTGTCCCTGCCCCGAGGGTCACAGTTTTACATAGACTTATATAGGATTTTTTTTTTAAATCTTCTTCTCTGAAACTGCAAGAGCCAGAGGTTTAATATTTTGCATTTGCTATAAGCTTATAGTCCTCTACCAATTTTGTTCAAATGGAGACCCTGGGGTCACATTTGGCCCGCCCCGGGGGTCACAGTTTTACATATGCTTGTATAGAGAAAAACTGAAAAAAATCTTCTCTGGAACTGCAAGAGCCAGAGGTTTAATATTTTGCATTTGATATAAGCTTATGGTCCTTTACCAAGTTTGTTCAAATGGTGACCCTCGGTCACATTTGACCCCGCCCCAAGGGTCACATGTTTTACACAGACATGTATAGGGAAAAACTTAAAAAATCTTCTTCTCTGAAACTTCAAGAGCCAGAGGTTTAATATTTTCCATTTGCTATAAGATTATGGCCCTCTACCAAGTTTGTTCAAATGGTGACCCAGGGGTCACATTTGGCCCCACCCCTGGGGTCACAGTTTTACATAGGCTTGTATAGAGAAAAACTGAAAATCTTCTTCTCTGGAACCACATGGCACAGAGCTCTCATGTATTATATGTAGCATCAGCTTATGGTTCTCTACTAAGTTTGTTCAAATGGTGACCCTGGGGTCAAATTTGTCCCTGCAATGAGGGTCACAGTTTTACATAGACTTATATAGGATTTTTTTTTAAAAATCTTCTTCTCGAAAACTACAAGAGCCAGAGGTTTGATATTTTACATTAACTATACCAAGTTTGTTCAAATGGTGACCCTGGGGTCACATTTGGCCCCGCCCCAAGGGTCACGTGTTTTACATAGACATGTATAGGGGAAAACTTAAAAATCTTTTTCTCTGAAACTGCAAGAGCCAGAGGTTTAATATTTTGCATTTACTATACTCTTATGGTCCTTTACCAAGTTTGTTCAAATGGTGACCATGGGGTCACATTTCCACGGTCACCATTTGGCCCCACCCCAGGGGTCATGTTTTACATAGACTTGTATAGGGAAAGACTTAAAAAATCTTTTTCTCTGAAACCACAAAGCTCTCATATATGACATGTAGCCCTCGGGTCAAATTTGCCCCTGCCCAAGGTGTTACACTCTAGCACCTTCATTTTGTATTTGACATTTACCAAACTTTGTCAGTGTCTTTATATCAATGTTATACACAACAGAGCCCACATTTCTTGAAAATTTTCGAAGAAGTTTGATAATGTGCCAGTACTCAGGTGATCGATTTAGGGCCAACTTGGCCCTCTTGTTATAATTCTAGTTGTTAGAAAGAAAAAGCTGTGCAGAAAAAAAGGGAGGATATCTCTCAATGTAAGTCTGTGGTGCTGTGGAGGAAGGAAGGATATCATTGTCTCAATGTAAGTCTGTGGTGCTGTGGAGGAAGGAAGGATATCTATGTCTCAATGTAAGTATGTGATGCTGTGGAGGAAGAAAGGATATCTCTGTCTCCATGTAAGTCGGTGATGCTGTGGCGGAAGAAGGATATCTCTGTCTCCATGTAAGTCTGTGATGCTGTGGAGGAAGGAAGGATATCTCTGTCTCCATGTAAGTCTGATGCTGTGGAGGAAGGAAGGATATCTCTCTCTCAATGTAGTCTGTGATGCTATGGAGGAAGAAAGGATATCTGTGTCTCAATGTAAGTCTGTGATGCTGTGGAGGAAGGAAGGATATCTCTGTCTCAATGTAAGTCTGTGATGCTGTGCATGACGGAAGGTCTCAATGTAAGCCTGTGATGCTGTGGAGGAAGGAAGGATATCTCTGTCTCAATGTAAGTCTGTGATGCTGTGGAGGAAGGAAGGATATCTCCCTCAATGTAAGTATGTGATGCTGTGCAGGAAGGAAGGATATCTGTCTCAATGTAAGTCTGATGCTATGGAGGAAGGAAGGATTTCTCTGTCTCAATGTAAGTCTGTGATGTTGTGGAGGAAGGAAGGATATCTCTGTCTCAATGTAAGTCTGTGATGCTGTGCAGGAAGGTAGGATATCTCTGTCTCAATGTATGTGATGTTGTGGAGGAAGGATATCTCTGTCGTAATGTAAGTCTGTGATGCTGTGGAGGAAGGAAGGATATCTGTCTCAATGTAAGTGTGATGCTGTGGAGGAAGGAAAGATATCTGTCTCGATGTAAGTCTATGATGCTGTGCAGGAAGGAAGAATATCTGTCTCAATGTAAGTCGGTGATGCTGTGCAGGAAGGAAGGATATCTCTGTCTCAATGTAAGTCTGTGATGCTGTGAAGGAAGGACGGATATCTCTGTCTTAATGTATTACTGTGATGCTGTGAAGGAACGAAGGATATCTGTCTCAATGTAAGTCTGTGATGCTGTGCAGGAAGGAAGGATATCTGTCTCAATGTAAGTCTGTGATGCTATGCAGGAAGGAAGGATATCTCTGTCTCTAAGTCTGTGATGCTGTGGAGGAAGGAAAGATATCTCTGTCTCAATGTAAGTCTGTGATGCTGTGGAAGAAGGAAGGATATCTGTCTCAATGTAAGTCTGTGATGCTGTGGAGGAAGGAAGGATATCACTGTCTCAATGTAAGTCTGTGATGCTGTGCAGGAGGGAAGAATATCTGTCTCAGTGTAAGTCTTATGCTGAGGAGGAAGGAAGGATATCTCTGTCTCAATGTAAATCTGTGATGTGGTGGATGAAGGAAGGATATCTCTGTCTCAATGTAAGTCTGTGATGTTGTGAAGGAAGGTAGGATATCTGTCTAAATGTAAGTCTGTGATGCTGTGCAGGAAGGAAGGATATCTGTCTCAATGTAAGTCTGTGATGCTGTGGAGGAAGGAAGGATATCTCTGTCTCAATGTAAGTCTGTGATGCTGTGGAGGAAGGAAGGATATCTCTGTCTCAATGTAAGTCTGTGATGCTGTCGTGGAAGGAAGTCTATCTCTGTCTCAATGTAAGACTGTGATGCTGTGGAGGAAGGAAGGATATCTCTGTCTCAATGTAAGTATGTGATGCTATGGAGGAAGGAAGGATATATCTGTCTCAATGTAAGTCTGTGATGCTGTGGAGGAAGGAAGTATATCTCTGTCTCAATGTAAGTCTGTGATGCTGTGGAGGAAGGATGGATATCTCTCTCAATGTAAGTCTGTGATGTTGTGGAGGAAGGAAGGATAACTCTGTCTCAGTGTAAGTCTGTGATGCTGTGGAGGAACGAAGGATATCTGTCTCGATGTGTCTGTGATGCTGTGGAGGAACGAAGGATATCTCTGTCTCAATGTATGTCTGTGATGCTGTGCAGGAAGGAAGGATATCTATCTCAATGTAAGTCTGATGCTGCGGAGGAAGGAAGGATATCTCTGTCTCAATGTAAGTCTGTGATGTTGTGCAGGAAGTATATCTCTGTCTTAATGTAAGTCTGTGATGCAATGGAGGAACAAAGGATATCTCTGTCTCAATGTAAGTCTGTGATGCTGTGGAGGAAGGAAGGATAACTCTGTCTCAATGTAAGTCTGTGATGCTGTGGAGGAAGGAAGGATATCTCTGTCTCAATGTAAGTCTGTGATACTGTGGAGGAAGGAAGGATATCTCTGTCTCAATGTAAGTCTGTGATGCTGTGGAGGAAGGAAGGATATCTCTGACTCAATTAAGTATGTGATGCTATGGAGGAAGGAAGGATATCTCTGTCTCAATGTAAGTCTGTAATGCTGTGGAGGAAGGAAGTATATCTCTGTCTCAATGTAAGTCTGTGATGCTGTGGTGGAAGGATGGATATCTCTGTCTCCTTGTAAGTCTGTAATGCTGTGGAGGAAGGAAGGATATCTCTGTCTCAGTGTAAGTCCATGATGCTGTGGAGGAAGGAAGGATATCTCTGTCTCAATGTAAGTCTGTGATGTTGTGGAGGAAGGAAGGATATCTTTGTCTCAGTGTAAGTCTGTGATGCTGTGGAGGAACGAAGGATATGTAAGTCTGTGATGCTGTAAGTCTGTAAGTGCTGTATGTCTGGCTGGTTTTCAAACTTGTCCGAGCTATCATTGACATTATCAATATGGTAAAGTTTGGTAAAGATCGGATAAAACATGAATGCCCTATCGTCTTAACGAGGCAAAATATAGCCTTTTTAACTAAAGCAAGGGCCATAACTCCGCTGTTACTGGTCCGATTTGGCTGGTTTTCGAACATATCCGAGCTTTCATTGACATTAACAATCTGGTACAATTTGGTAAAGATCAGATGAAAAATGAAGTCTCTATTGTCTTAACAAGACAAAAGTTAACGACGGACAAAGGATGGACGACGGACGTTCGGACGACGGACAACTCGGCATCCCATAAGCTCTGCTGGCCTTTGGCCAGTAGAGCTAAAAACGAGTTCATATTGGAGCAAACATTAGCTCAAAATCTGAAGTTAACACATACATTCGCCAGCTTATATAATATGCTGTGATTATATTATACTAAACTAATATAATAATCAAATTAAATGTTTACAATCCAGACTAATCGATGTATTGTTACAGTTTTTATTTGTTTAGTTAGTAGGTCATATATATAATAACAATAATTATAATAATAATAATAATAATAATGTATTTCTTAAAGAGTTATGCATTATGGAAGAAGAATAAAATATCATTTTATAATTACGGGATTTTTTTTTATGTCTTGGAAAAATGCGAAGCAAACTGTTTCTGATGAGAACCGATGAGAACGCATTTTTCAAAATCTCTGAAGCATTTATTGTTTCCTATGAAATTAACATGACGTCAGTTGTTTATCATTTATCCATTTAACCAATCAAACCGACAAACAATAGCACGTGCAACTGTATTATAATCCAACCTATTGTCATTATATTCCAACATCAACACTAGGGCGGAGATATATAAAGACTGGTGTCATGTTGATTAATCATGATAAGCTATGATTACGAACTGCTTATGTGTTGCGTCATAAAACCTGTTAGGTTGCGACTGAATGCATGTGATATATGTGTCTATGTTAGTTTAAGTATTTTTCTGTATGATGGGCCATGGCTTGAACTTTGAGGTAACAGGACACTGTCCTGATTATACATTATACTGACCATTATATATTTACTCTTACATCCTATGATCAATTAAATGTGTTCATTAACTGTAACACATAATTATTATATTATTAATGTAATACATGTCATAATGACAAGCGTTTAATTAACGATATTGCAACCGATTTTTAATTCAAATCAGTTCGATAATAAATTAATAATTAGTGTACATGTATTGACATATTTATCATCAACAGTAGTCCTATTGTCAACCGTTGTATGTTGTTGATGTCATATCTTGCCTTTAATTCACCTTTCAAATTGTAATTATTGTTTGTTTCTATGCGTGTTGGTTAACTGTGGTTCTTGAATTCTACATTTCCTGTTCGACTTTTATATCTACTCTTATACTCTCAGAGAAAATTAGGTATCAATATTCACATCGTGTATAGGTTACCTATACCATAAGAGGGAGTGACCCTATATAAACAACACCTGTGTATGAGCACATACCTTTATTATTCAAATAAAATTTACTTTACACAATGCATTTAACAGACTTCAAACAAAGCACACGATAGTCTTGAATATTTGTCAGATGAGGCACATACTCCGAGACGATGTTCCTGTACACAATTAACAATCGACAGGTTTCGCAACACAAATGTTACACAACTAACAATACATTAGTTAAATCCCCAAAATGAGGTGAACTTGTATCTCCTCAATATCCTATGATAATTACAAATGCATCTTATTCAATTTATCTAGCGATGTTCTGTTAATACATGTATATAAAGAATCTGCGTGTATAACTTAGTACTACAGTTATTTCACTATATGTGTTATCAAAAAAACAAGCGTGGTATCAGATTTATTTCACTCTTCCTATTTTCTAATTGACGTCATTAAAAAGCACACAAATGCCGTTAGTTTAAAGAAAAGTAATAGCAATACAAAATAAATACCTACACAAGCGTAATGACCATGTTACACATTACGGTGTACGTGTGTTTATGACTTAATTGTATGTTAACAGTTTAAATACAATTCGCGTGTATGCATAACGTCTATATAACTTTTATATATGTATATTTTAAACATGCTTTTAACAGCATGAACAGTTAAAGCTGGATTTATTATAACGCAAATAACATTATTTAGATAGAATAGGCTGATAGGTGGCTAGGTTAGCATGTATGGGGCGCCGTTTTCCTTTTTAATCTAAATGTTCGCGATATCACTCATCTGAAAGGTGATATCGATATCGCTGATTGAACAGGTGATATCACCCGAGTGATATCACTGACATGATATCGCATAACCTATTCGAAAACGAGACACTCATTGAAATAGGTGATATCACTTATTCAAATATGTGATATCATCCTTTCACAATGAATGAGTGATATCACCTATTGAATGAGTAATACTACCTATTGAATGAGTGATATCACCTATTCGATTGAGTTATATCACATCATTTTAATATATTGTATCACTCATTTTCAATGCATGATATCACTCATTCAAATAAATGATATCACATGATCGAATGAGTGTCTCGTTATCGAATAGGTTAGGTGATATCATGGATTAAGAGTTGAATCAGTAGTAAGAGCTATCACCTATTCGAATGAGTGATATCACAAACTTGGATTTAAAACAAGAGGCCCAATAGGGCCTGTGGACGCTCTACTGGCTCAAGATAAAGTTTATGTATAAGGGGCCATAAGTCCTTCAAAAATCATTCAACCAGAACATGGCAATGACAGGTGCAACTAGGCTTAGTACTGATCATTCTCGCCAAGATTCGCTGAAATCTGGCAAAGAGTTCAGAAGAGACTAATCTGGACAAAGTTTGTGTATTAAAACATTTAAAGGGTCACAACTCTGCCAAAAATCATTCAACCAAAATATGGCAATGACATGCACAACTAGGCTTGATACTGATCATCCTTGTCAAGTTTTGTCTATATCCAGCCAGGGGTTCAGGAAAACTAGCCCGGAAAACAATTGTGGTATCAAAATCCTTTAAAGGACCTAAAACTCTGCCAAATATCTGTAAACCGGAACGTGACAATGACATGCACAACTAGGCTTGGTGCTGATCATCCCTGCAAAGTTTCATTGAAATCTGGCACGGTGACTATGTACAACTAGGCTTGGTACTGATCATCCCTGTTTCAATGAAATCCGGCCAAATGAAGGCCCTTTTGTCTTAATGAGGCCAAGATATAGCATATTTCAGAAAATCAAGGGCCATGACTCCGATGTAAATGGTCCAATCTGGATTAACAATCTGGTAAAGTTTCTTAAAGATCGGATGAAAGATGAAGGCCCTATCGTCTTCAAACGAGGCAAAATATAGGGTTTTTAACTAAATCAAGTGCCATAACTCCACTGTTACTGGTCCGATCTGGCTGGTTTTCAAACTTGACCGAGCTTTCATTGATATGAACAATCTCGTAAAGTTTCATAAAGATCGCATGAAAAATGAAGCCCCTATCATCTTAACGAGGCAAAATATAGCATTTTTAACTAAATCAAGGGCTATAACTCATCTGTTACTGGTCCGATCTGGCTGGTTTTCGAAACTGTCTGAGCTGTCATTGATATAAACAATCAGGTAAAGATTTGTAAAGATCAGATGAAAGATGAAGGCCCTATCGAATTAACGAGGCAAAATATAGCATTTTTAACTAAATCAAGGGCCATAACTCCGCTATTACTGGTCCGTTCTGGCTGGTCTTCGAAATGTCCGAGCTTTCATTTATATAAACAATCTGGTAAAGTTTGGTAAAGATCGAATGAAAGATAAAGGCCCTATCGTCTTAACGAGTCAAAATATAGCATTTTTAACTAAATCAAGGGCCATAACTCCTCTGTTAATGGTCCAATCTAGCTGGTGGTCCAAGTTGTCCGAGCTTTCATTTATTTAAACAATCTGGTAAAGTTTGGTAAAGATTTGATAAAAGAAGAAGGCCCTATTGTCTTAATGAGGCAAAATATAGCATTTTTAACTAAATCAAGGGCAATAACTCCGCTGTTAATGGTCCGATCTAGCTGGTTTTCAAACTTTTCCGAGCTTTTATTGATATTAACAATCTGTGCAAGTTTGATAAAGATCAAATAATAAATGAAGGTGCTAGAGTGTGCACAAGGCTTAATATGGCATTTTTCAGCAAAACAAGGGCCATAACTCCGGTGAAATTATTTCGATCTTGCCGGTTTTCAAACTTGTCTGAGCTTTCATTGATATAAAGACACTGGCAAAGTTAAGTAAAGGTCCGATTAATATTGAAGGCCCTAGAGTGTTCACAAGGCAGAAATAAGCATTTTTCAGAAAAAAACAAGGGCCATAACTCCGGTGTTACTGATCTGATTTAGCTGGTTTTCAAACTTATTTGAGCTTTAATTGATATAAACAATCTGTGCAAGTTTGGTAAAGATCAAATAATAAATGAATGTGCTAGAGTGTTCACAAGGCAGAATATGGCATTTTTCAGAAAAAACAAGGGCCATAACTCTGGTGTTACTGACCCAATTTAGCTGATTTTCGAACTTGTCCAAGCTGTCATTGGTATTAACAATATGTGCAAGTTTGGTAACAATAATAATAAATAAAGGTGTTAGAGCGTTCACAAGGCAGAAAATAGCAATTTTCAGAAAAAACAAGGGCCATAACTCCGGTGTTACTGATCCGATTTGACTGGTTTTCGAACTTGTCCGAGCTTTCATTGATATTAACAATCTGTGCAAGTTTGGTAAAAATCAAATAATAAATGAAGGTGCTAGAGTGTTCACAAGGCTTAATATGGCAACTTCAGCAAAACAAGGGCCATAACTCCGGTGAAATTTATCGGATCCGGCTGGTTTTCGAACTAGTCCGAACTTTCATTGATATAAAGTCACTGGCAAAGTTTCGTAAAGATCTGATTAATAATGAAGGCCCTAAAGTGTTCACAAGGCAAAAGTTAACAGACGGACGACGGACGGACGACGGACAACTCACCATCCCATAAGCTCTGCTGGCCTTTGGCCAGTAGAGCTAAAAACGTCACCCATAATCATGTCGTTATATGATGTTAGCGTTCTTACATAGACCATAACACATTTAATTTAGTCTTTCATTTGCTTGGCATTGCCAATGAGAATTGGTACTTGAATACTGCTACCACAGCTTTAAGTTGGCATTTTCCACTTTTTGGCTTCATAACACCTCCCCCTATCCTCAAATTGTCATTTTCTTTATAAAAAAAAACAATTATAATGCAGCCATTTGTTTGTCACTTTTGTTACTTTGCCAATCCACATATTGTCCGTATTAAAGTCATGTGCCGATATCAATATCCATTCTCCAATTTCCAATTTCCACTTTTCTCCAATTTTTCGGGGAACTCAATGTACTTGTATTCTGAAATTTGAAAATGCAAATATTTAGTTGATTTTTTTTTATCTTAATCATGTTTCATTTGATTCCTGAATATTAACGCGATATGACCTTTCGCATAGTATATATAAATCAAATGTCATCTACATTCAATAAAATCCAGGTGATTTCCTATTTTCTATGAACACAATGTAGGCGTCCTCATGAAATGATATGTGTTCAAAATGAATCATTCATTTTCCTGTACTGTTGTCCTGAAACAGTCAGTGATTTAAGAATATGACATTGAATGCAACCTTGATCTGGTATTGGTTGTTAACTTGTAATAATGGTGACATTTTCTACATATATGCAGTGGTTGGTTAGGCTAAATAAAATTATACCTGCGTTTACTGTAACCCGACCGACCCTCTGAAAACACCCCCGACTCCTTTTTTTTTTTCTTGAAAAAAAAAATTAAAATAAATAAATAAAAAATAAAAAATATGTTCCCGCAATCACGGCCGACTCGTGCTCATTGTCCTGCTTTTGGAACTGACCCTCTTCCGGACTTGCAAAAAATAAATTAAACTGTTTTAACCCTTTGCAATAATTGCCAGTGTTTGGGAAAAGAGCCAGTTGTTGCCAGGCCTTTTGGGAAACAATAAAACGTACACAATGTCATATTGTTATCTATTGTAGTTTTTAAAATACAACATTTTCCCACTCATCAAAGCTCATCACCACCTTAAATGTAACTACGCCAAAAAATAAAATAAAAAAATAAAAAAAAATAAAATGCCTACCTACCTACCCTATTTTTTTCAGCAATGTTACAGTAAACAAAGGTATAATTTTATTTGGCCTTAACAATATGTGTATAAACTATAACAACGCTAACGAGACTGTGTCCTTAAAGGTATAATTGACCTTTTCATATTTCTCTAATCGATTTTCTGTGTCCTATGACTACACATATTCCTGTTCAGATTTTGTATTTCATTCGAGGCCATTTGCCTGCCTGCTGCCATTAGTTTTACTTTTGCCAAGTTTGTCCATTGACTTTGCCAATAACTACATGTACGTATAATATTATGGAAACAAACCAGAGAACGACAGAAACATGTAAATAATATACTACGATTTGGTTTTGTTCCAACCATTTTATACAAACAATATGATTCCCCAAGAATGTTGTAGAAACTTTCAAGAATGTTATACACTCAGTCAACCTGGGAGTTGATCTACCTTTTTGATCGTTTCACAAAAATGACATTCATTTTTTCCAGTCACTTGCATGGTCTGTTTGCTCCTGGTATAATCTGGAAATAATTTAATTAGTGAAATAAGAATAAATGAATCAGTGGCATCACTATAATAATTGTCTTTGTATTGTAATGCATTTTACTGAGTCTGTTCATTAGATGTAATATACAGTGCAATACCCTTCATCGGCTTAAGCTTAACTTACCTTAAAACCAAACATATTGGGATCAATGATCCAAAATCGAGGACATATAAGGTCAACTTACAGTTCAGAAAATAAACAAATAATAGGCAGCCCATCAGCAATAAAAACGCGTATTTTTCGAGTTGATGGCATTTTGTAGTAGACGTGTTTCATTGATACCCTGATAATTATTGGAGTGCCCGAACCCCGTAGGGTCGAATGGCATTGCCATTCAGGCCATTTAAGGTCATAAGGTAAAAGGTAAACCAAGTGAAAAAAATAGGAAAATTTAGTGTCCCTGGAATAACTTGAGTAATTTTAATCCGAATCTAACCAAACTTGGACACAGTACTTATGGACAAACTATCTCGGTCAAGTTCGATAACCAATTGGTATCAACAAGTATCCCTGGAGTTATTGCCACTTAATTTATGAAAATTGTTGAAACTGACGATGTGCTTCTCAATAACTTGAGTACTTTTAATTGAAAGTATACCAAACTGGGAAACAATGCTTATGGACAAAATATATCCGTCGAGCTTGATAAGCAGCCAGTTTGCACCGATAACCATAGAGTTATCTCCCAATTATTGGCGAACTTCTTTGACAATGACGATTTATTTATTTACTTATTTATTAATATAAAGGACCGCTTAAAAAATAGAAGATAGATAGAATGATACAGGAATTGGAAAAGTCACACAGGTAGAAATCACCCGAATAATATTATTATGTGACCCTAGTTTCATCTGCCTGGATTTAAAAGATTAAGTGATCATAATTTAAAAGTAATTTCGAAGTGTGTTTACATTAGGCATGTAACTTTTAAACATAAAGGACGAGTCATTGTATTTCCCGCCAATCAATTCTTCTCATAATCTTCCGCAGACCAACTGTTATTGTCTTTTCCGCAGACCAGCTATTATTGTCTTCCACCATTTAAATACATTTGGCATTTTATTTCACAAGATTTGGATCTTATGTAAAATAGTGATACCATGCTTAGATGTTTTTAGCAAATATTGCTTTCTCGATTCTGTTTTCACTATGAATGCAGTGTATGCTTATGTAATCATGATGCTACGAATGATAAGCAATTGATGATGAGTTAATATCACGGGAAATTATAAATAACTAATTCGACAATGTATGTTATATGTTATTAAGTGTGAATAGGCATTTTCAGTACAATCAATACTTTGAATACATTATCAGCATGCCGATATATGAAGGTTTCATCAAAATTGTATTTTTACTCGTTTGACCTTTGACCTAAAACAAAAACCAAATTGGCATCCACCCCTTTCGTGAGTGGCATATTATAAAGACTTAAATAAGCTTGGATGCCAAATTCTACTCAAAAATGCAATCAGAAGTTTTGTTTTGCTCCATGGACTGCCTACTAATCAAAGCAGACAAATAATACAGTTATTAAATGCATATCTAGTCAGATTCTGTGCATATCTTCTTTGAAAAAGTACAATTAACATGAATTACCTTTATGTGAATGTAATTACTGTAATTGTTTCAGTGGAAATTCAAGAAGGGTCATGGAACTTAATTGTTCATAAACAATACTTGAAACAATGCGTCTTACGTGGTAGGTCGTACTGAGACAGCATAATTAATCCGATAAATTATTAATCCGATAAATTACAAATACATTGGTCAAGTCAAAGACAAAACGCTGGACACTATTGATAATTTAAGGCTATGATTTATTTGTGAAATACTAGTTACGTTGATTGTATAGTCTTTCTTTGTTACTGTTTGTTAGCATATACTATTGCAAGTATATGGTGTTTTCTTTTATTGTTGTTTTATAGTAACCGTTAACTTAGCGTGTCATCTAAACAGTAAATAAATAGTGTTAATACCTTTGAATGCTTTTACTTCGACGTGACCTGTTCGCCGTTTACCATTTAAAGTTTTTCTTCCAGATTTGATGTGAGTTTTCTCTTTGTTCCTGGCTTGCGACATTCTGTAAATATATATATTTCCTGAAAGCTACGGCATAAATATAATTGCTAGAGTTTTTACTTATATATATGGTAATATTAGAGCGGACGTTTTCGTTATCAACATATGGTGAACATTAACGTTGATCGTATTGACCTTAAAGTATATATAGTCATCTTCTCCTAATGACAGTCAATATACCCATACAAATGAATGTAAATCTTAAGGATATATATAGAGCGGACAATGTTGTGACTACAGACGGACTGGCAGACGTCGGACGGACGGACAGGGTTCATGTGTTTTTCTTCTTTAAATTTAAGCTCCGAAACCCATTATTTTACGGAGGTTTTAGTTAACTTAAAAACAAAAATCTCCTGACTCTATATGACATTACCTCCTAAACCATACAATGTCCCAGATGGACGGATGGACAGACTGAACCCAGTATATTCCTAAACTTCGTTTAGCGGGGTGTAAATAGAAGCCAATATATGGATTACCATCTTCTGCCAGCAATCATGTAATTGTTAAGTGCAACTATTGTAGTTACCTTCTTTATCAAGGTGGCTCGCGCCTGCATCATCATCTCCACGTGTTTTTCTCATTTTCTTCTTCATAGACTGTTAAATTGAGAATTTGTTTAATAGTGTTAAGGCAAAGCACAATGATAAGAATATCTGGGAAGTTGACCTGACCACCTGCATTTTAAGAGAAACAACAAATTAATATGTCATTAGATACAATTCAGTACATGTATATTGCAACGATGTTCGATTCCCCTATATAAATCTATATCTCAGGAATGACCTCCATGTGGCCACCTCGGATGGTCCATTCATACGATATTGCATTGTATTAGGACCAAAGGTTTCTTGAGGTCTAGGATAATACAAGTTTATAAACCGTTTTAGAAACAGCAGACATTTTGTGCACAGATCGTACCAGAATTTTAGGGAACCGCAGCACTTTAAATTAACAGATGTATTTTTTTTTAATGTTTGGCAAGTGAATACAAGGTTTTGCAAATAAGTTTCATTGTGACACATGGTATATGCATGACGTTCTCTCAGAAATCATGTCATTGTTCAAATCAACTTTACTACATGCAGTTACCTTCTTCATCTAGATGACACGTTTCTGCATCGTAATCGCAAAATCTGCCTTCCTCATTTGCTTCATCATTGACTGTAAAAAATAATTTTTAGTTAATACCAATGAAATTGGGACAAGTTCGAAAACCAGCTAAATATGGTAACTAATAATATTAATTATTATTATTATAAACCGTTTTAGAAATATGGACATTTTGTCTATTGATGTTCACTAATCATACCTGAAATTTAGGGAAACAGCACCACTTTAAATTAACTACATGTATTATAATCAAAGTACTGTATGAATTGTTATGACTGTTATTGGCAAAGTGATTCTTGTTATATGTTATAGATCTCTCAAGCCGAGGCGTCCTTATCCACTGAGCAAGAGGCCACTGTATCCACACCTTAAGTTCATGAGTAAGGGTTGTATGAAGTGGCAAGTTATTGTTTGAGATAGTTGGTTAAAATCTTATGTTTTTTTAGTAGTTGCCATGAACTTGATTTTTAAATATGTATTTTTAGTTGTGGCGGCCATTTTCAATTTTAGGCCCACCTGATTTTTATTTAGGACCAACTAGACATCAGGAGCAACATTCCTGTAAAGTGTCATGAAAATCCATCAAGTATTTTCAGAGTTATCGCCACAAGTTTTTTTCCTTTATTACTCTATGTAAACGAAGATGGCCGCTGGTGGCCATGTTTGACATCGAATTGAAATGAAGTTTGTGTAGGACCAACTACATGTCATGCCAGTCATTTTAGTAAAGGTTCAAAAGCAATAATACTAATGGTTTTTGAGAAGTAGTCGCCACAAACTTGTATTGTGTAAAATCTATTTGTTGATGTGACAGCTATCTTGAATTTCCGGCCGATCTGTTTTTTTGCTAGGACCAAAGAGACAGCAAGAGCAACATTCTTGTAAAGTTTCATGGAAATCCATGAAGTAGTTTCAGAGGAGTAGTCGCCACAAGTTTTTAATACATGTAACTCTATATAAACAAAGATGGGAGCTGGCTACCATGTTTGACATTGAATCAAAATTATTTTTGTAAGGACCAACTACATGGCATGCCGGTCATTTTGGTTTAAGGTTCCAAATCAATAAAACTTATAGTTTTTGGGAAGTGGACGGCAAGAAATTGTATTTGTATCTATTTTTAGCCGTAGCCGACATCTTGAATTTCCGGCAGATAGGTATTACTAGACATCAAGTAGTTTTAGAGGAGTAGTTGCGACAACAGTGCTCCAAGAAAATCAAAATTGGGGAATAGCCCAGGACAAGTAGATTTTAAAAGTCCACTTGCCATGACTGAAAAGTCACTTGCCCTGATGTTTTTAACTTGTCCCGAAATTGTTATTACCAATGAATATTTGCCAGTACATAATTTTTGTCGATATTGAATATTTCGCTATTTTACTTTGTTTTATTAATAATTTATTAATAATATGCATTATTTATTATTGTGGACGCTCTGCTGGCTAACGATAAAGTTTATGTATAAGGGGAAATAAGTCTTTACAAAAATCATTCAACCGGAACATGGTGATGACCTACGCAACTAGGCTTGGTATTGATCATCACTGCCAAGTTTTGTTGCAATCCAGCCAGAGGTTCAAGAAAACTAGTTTGTACAAAGTGTGTGTATTAAAACCTTTAATGGGTCATAACTCTGCCAAAATTCATTCAACCACAACAAGGCAATGACAGGTGCAACTAGGCTTGGTACTGATCAACCCCATCAAGATTCGTTGAAATCCGTAAAGGAGTTCAGAAGAGACTAACCTGGACACATTTTGTCTATTAATCTTTTAAAGGGGCATAACTCTGCCAAAAATCATTCAAACGGAATATGTCGATGACATGCACAACTACGCTTGATATTGATCATCCTTGTCTAGTTTCGTTGAAATCCAGCCAGCGGTTCAGGAGAACTAGCCCGGAAAATGTTCGTGTATCAAACACATTTAAAGGGCCATAACTCCGCCAAAAATCTGTAAACCAGAACGTGCTGATGATATGCACAACTAGGCTTGGTGCTGATCATCCCTGCAAAATTTCGTTGAAATCTGGCGAAGTGTTCAGCACAACTAATCCAAAGTTTGTGTATTAAACCTTTAAAGGGCCATAACTCTGCCAAAAATTCATTCAACCGGAACACGGCGATGATTTGCCCAACTAGACCAGGAACTGATCATCCTTAAAAAGTTTTGTTTAAATCCGACCAGGGGTTCAGGAGAACTAGTCAGGACAAAGTTTGTGTATTAAAACCATTAAAGGGCTAGCATTTTTAATTAAATCAAGGGCAATAACTCCGCTGTTGCAGGTCCGATCTGGGTGGTTTTCGAACTTGTCCAAGCTTTCATTGATATTAACAATCTTGTAAAGTATGGTAAAGATCAGATGAAAAATGAAGGCATTGTCGTCTTGAGGCAAAATATATAATTTTTAACTAAATCAAGGGCCATTACTCCGATCTGGCTGGTTTTCAAACTTTTCCAAGCTTTCATCGATATTAACAATCTGATAACGTTTGGTAAAGATCAGATCAAAAATGAATGCCCTATCATCTTAACGAGTAAAGATCAGATAAAAAATAGTCTTAACGAAGCAAAATATAGCATTTTGAACTAAATCAAGGGCTGTAACTCCGCTGTTACTGGTCCGATCTTGCTGGTTTTCAAACTTGTCCAAGCTTTCATTAATATTAACAATCTGGTAAAGTTTGGTAAAGATCGGATGAAAATAAAGGCCCTATCGTCTTAACGAGGCAAAATATAGTGTTTTTAACTAAATCAAGGGCATAACTCTACTGTTACTGGTCCGATCTGGCTGGTTTTAAAACTTGTCCAAGCTTTCATTCAGGGTCTCCCCTGGCTATTTTTTTCTTTCGCAACTACTTTCGCAAAATGCAAAAACAAGGAGCCACATTTGAGAAATAAGAGCCAAAGTTGGAGCCATATTTTCACCATATAATGGAGTCATTTTCAGAATAAACGGCACATATGCATTGATTCATTTAGGTCTAAAAGGTGAATTCTGAATTTTGGCAAATTTAGAAGGTGGAGTCAAACAAGAATCTAAATCTTTTTTTCATAATCTAAATCTAGTTCAATTATAGTTAACATCGGGATGACAACCATCAATTTTCAACGTTTTTTATGCTGTTTTTTTATTTTATTTTTTTCACTTTATCCCGATATTGAATAAGTAAAAAAAATCAATATTGATAAAAATTAAATGTATCCATGATATACGGTATTTAAATATGTATGACGTTTTATGTCTGGAACTAAATCTAAATCTAGCGGACGTTTACAAGCCATGTTTGCTATTGCAGTATTGGCAGTTTTACATCTTGATATAGCTTAAACGTCAAGGGTATTTAAATCAATTAAAACCATTGTTCTGAACTCATCTTTTGTTGTAATATTATTTATTTCTAAAAATAACATGTAATGACTTTCGATTTCTTTAATTTTCATCACCAGACAAAGTTTGCTGCACTCAATAACAAACATCAACCATAGACATAGTTTCATTTTCGTTGTTTGATCGTCCGCCACGCTCGCCGATGTTTGTATAAGCGCCGTAATCAAGCTGTGTTGTCTTAATCCTTTTATTACTTAATTGCCTCAATTATCTTTTCCGAGAGTGTCAGAAAGTTTGTTTACATTTGTTTATAAAATGTTGCTATCCACAATATACACGCGTGATCGATCGACTGGTTGTGATAATTTTATCGTTTTTTGTAATCAGCCAGCGAACGTTATTCTTGTAGTTTAGTGAACCAGTCCACTTTTCTATTTAGACTGTTACACTGCACATGTCTAATAAGAACGCTTTGTAGCAGTCGTTCATATCCGCTTACAGCATTGAAAAAATGTCAATATCGGCTTTTGTTTTCTTTCGCAAATCATTTTCGCAAAAGGTTAAAAAAGATCGCGAAATTTTCTTTTCTTTCTCCATTTGCGACATTAGCGAATCACAGCGGAGACCCAGTCATTGATATTAACAATCTGGTAAAGTTTGGTAAAGATCGGATGAAAAATAAAGGCCCTATCGTCTTAACGAGGCAAAATATAACGTTTTTAACTAAATCAAGGGCCATAACTCTGCTGTTACTGGTACGATCTGCTGGTTTTCAAACTTGTCCAAGCTTACATTGATATTAACAATCTGGTAAAGTTTGGTACAGATAGGATGAAAAATGAAGGCCGTATCGTCTTAACGAGGCAAAATATAGCATTTTTAACTAAATCAAGGGCCATAACTCTGCTGTTACTGGTTTGATCTGGCTGGTTTTCGATATTAACAATCTGTTAGAGGTTGGTAAAGATCGGATGAAAAATGAAGGCCCTATAGTCTTAACGAGGTAAAAGTTAACGGACGAGCGGACCACGGACAAAACACCATCCCATAAGCTCTGCTGGCCCTTGGCCCATAGAGCTAAAATAATGTTTTATTTTCCTTTATTTTTTTTCCTTTTATTTATCCATTGCATCATATAACAAAAACAATATTTATTTATTTTACATTTTTAGGATCGCCCTGCAAATCACGCCAAAAAGTACCGTGTCCCGCAAATTAAACCATTCTCAGAAATACTTTAATAAACAAGAGGTCAATGACCTTGAAGCTCTACTGATTGATTTTGATTTCAGGAAGTAGTCGCTACAGACTTGTTTTTTGAAAAATTATTTTTAGCCGTGGCGGCCATCTTGAATTTCCGCCCGACATGAAATTTTGCTAGGATCAATTAGACATCAAGAGCAACATTCCTGTGAAGTTTCATGAAAATCCGTCAAGTAGTTTCACAGGAATAGTCGCTACAATTTTTCATTATATAACTCTATGTAAACAAAGATGGCCGCTGACAGCCATGTTTAACGTCGAATCAAAATAATGTTTGACTCTGATAACCATCATGTCATGCTGATCATTTTACAAAAAGTCCCATATCAATATCACTTATAGTTTTCAAGACGTAGTCGCTACAAACTTCTTTTTTAAAAATCTATTTTTAGCTGTGGCGGCCATCTTGAATTTCTGGCCGATCTGAAATTTTGCTAGGATCAATTAGACATTAAGAGCAATATTCCTGTAAAGTTTCATGAAAATCTGTCAAGATGAAAATCTGTCAAGTAGTTTCAAAGGAGTAGTCGCTACAAGTTTTTACTATACAACTGTATGTAAACAAAGATGGCCTCTGGCAGCCATATTTAACGTTGAATCTAAACGATTTTTGACAAGGACCAACATCATGTCATGCTGATCATTTTAGTAAAAGTCCCATATCAATATCACTTATAGTTTTCAAGAAGTAGTCGCTACAAACTTGTATTTTGAAAAAAAAATTTTTTGCCGTGGCGGCCATCTTGAATTTTCGGCCGACCTGAAATTTTGCTAGGATCAATTAGACATCAAGAGCAACATTCCTGTGAAGTTTCATGAAAATCCGTCAAGTAGTTTCAGAGGAGTAGTTGCTACAAGTTTTCATTATATAACTCTATGTAAACAAAGATGGCCGCTGGCAGCCATGTTTAACGTCGAATCAAAACGATTTTCGACAAGGACCAACATCATGTCATGCTGATCATTTTAGAAAAAGTCCCATATCAATATCACTTATAGTTTTCATGAAGAAGTCGCTACAAACTTGTTTTTTAAAAACCTATTTTTAGATCTGGCGGCCATCTTGGATTTCACATCAACATGAATTTTTGCTAGGATCAACTAGACTTCATGGGCAACATTTCTGTAAAGTTTCATGAAAATCCATTCAGTAGTTTCAGAGGAGAAGTCGCTACAAAAAAAAGTTTACAGACAGACGGACAGACAGACGGACGACGGACTCCGCACCACGGCATAAGCTCTGCTGATCTCTGATCAGTAGAGCTAAAAATAATAATTATTGTCACGTGCTTCCAGTTTCAAATTTGTTTCTGCACAATTACACGTTCAAGGCGTTTGTATTTACAATCAGGCGTCAAAGATGATCAAGACATACAAGCATTACAAGCATTGCAAAAATCAAGACAAATCGTCGGACTGAGATACTGCGATACTGCGTTCAGTGAAATAGGTCTGGTCTTGAAAAATATGGTAACATCCGCGTAGTGCGCTAAACCGATGTATCCGGTCTATGAGTGATAGCGTATGGCTGAAAAAACCCTACCAAAATGAGAGTCAGTTATTGGACACGTATACCAAAATTCCTCGAGTTAAGATGAAGATGTGTGTGAAGTTTTCTGAATTGAATTGAATGTTGTTTAACGGCTCATCAACACAGTATAGGTTATTTAGAGCCGCCCCAGAGAGAGCGGAAGGATAAATAGGAATCCGGGAACCTGCCCTACTCTTATTATCGAATAGATTCCTATGGTTCTTTTACGTGCTCGGAGGATAGACCGATACACGGGACCGCCCGGTTTACGTCCCCATCCGACGGACGAGGCTAAGGGAAAGTGTCTTGCCCAAGAACACACCGACGGAACTCAGTGGCACCACAGAGGATTGAACCCGGGGCCTCCGGTTACAAATCCGCCGCGCTACCGACTGCGCCACGCCAGCCCTCGTGAAGTTTTCTGAACATAGGTCAAATACTTTTCAAGTTTGGCTGCAGACTGAAGTTAAACGGACAACAACGGACGGATGACAGACAACGGGCAAAGTGATCCCTAAGTGTCTACCATGCTAAGTAGGTGACACAAAAACATGCTGGGATAAAAATCTTTGCTTATGATAGGATTTGCAGCAACTGTAAAGTTCTGTAAGATGACATCAGTTTCTCACCTTATGTATTTTGCCTTCTTTCTACGTGGCTTTCCAAAATGACAGTCAAACTGCTTAAAGCCAACAATGATATATGTGTCCCATCAAACAGAATCTTAGATCCCTAACTTGTGACATCTTCAAAGTACAACCTCTCATTATCTAATCTTGTCAAAACTGAAAGAGACAAATATATATAAGTAAATATATAATTTTACACAACAAGTTAATATAAGATGTCAGTATATCAATGCAGTACGACCAATCTTTAAGCAGTATTTTGACTCCTTTTCAGTAAATTCAATTGTGCATAGAAACTTTTAAAAACAACTATGAATATGAAATTGCACTACATCTTCAGTTCCAACTTTAAGGGCATGTTTTACTAATTTTATCATTGAGAACACCAGCTATGATTGATATAAATCACTGGATCTTGTAACTGGCATATATAGAGAGATGGGCAAGGGTTTCTGACCACCACATGTAGATTTAGAACAGATAAATCCCTGGACTAAAATCTGTATATGCTTGAGTCTCAACAAAAATGAAAGTGATTTTTCAATAAATAAATGGTCCTTTGTTTTCATTGTGATTTTCAACACATCTTAATTTTTAAAATGTGTCTGAACTCATGCTATGATTATTTTAAATTGGGTTTTATACAGCACTTAGATCATATAGGAAGACCTTGGATACATGTACCTGAATCCAGACACATGAATAGAACAATAGAACTTCTGCAAGAAAATTGCAAACATTCCCACATAACTGGTTGAATGGCTTTTAACGTCATTTTCAGCACATTTTAGGCTACGGTATATATGATGATCGATTTCTGTGTGGTGGAGGCAGAGCACCCACCTTTTCCTGCGTACAACCAGTACTGTACATCTCCCACCATTAGTAAGAATCAACTCTTTATTACTTGACAAGCTGAGCTGCCAGTGGGATTTGAGCCTGTAGCGGTGAGAGGCGAGAAGGTTTCAAACGTAGCGTCTTTACCATCATTGCCATGAGGTTGCTTTTCCCACATAAAAATAAACATCCGCTGAGACTCAAACTTATGTGGTAGCAGTGGGATTCAGATGCTTCTGCGAGCTTCAGCGTTAGACCACTCTGCCAGGGGGCTATCAAGACACTGGCCAATTGGAGTGTTTTCCAAGTTTTTTTCAGTATTAAATAGTAATAAAAAGAAAGTGTGAACCTTTAATTTGCCTTTGAACATTTCTTGTCTGGCAACAACTTTTAAAAAAAATCATCTACATGCCTGTTTTCCCTAGGTTTCTTGTTTGAATATACATATTTGGAAGTTATGTCATTTTGAAAATTCAGCAAAACTCCTTGAAATCCTCATCTGATGAAAAAGTATGCAGCGTCTTCATCTGTTAAACAAAATGCATTCAATTATAACAAACTGTTACTGTATACATATATATCAAATAGCATCACCATCAACACATATTAAGCTTGACTGACTGACTGACTGACTGACTGACTGACTGACTGACTGACTGACTGACTGACTGACTGACTGACTGACTGACTGACTGACTGACTGACTGACTGACTGACTGACTGACTGACTGACTGACTGACTGACTGACTGACTGACTGACTGACTGACTGACTGACTGACTGACTGACTGACTGACTGACTGACTGACTGACTGACTGACTGACTGACTGACTGACTGACTGACTGACTGACTGACTGACTGACTGACTGACTGACTGACTGACTGACTGACTGACTGACTGACTGACTGACTGACTGACTGACTGACTGACTGACTGACTGACTGACTGACTGACTGACTGACTGACTGACTGACTGACTGACTGACTGACTGACTGACTGACTGACTGACTGACTGACTGACTGACTGACTGACTGACTGACTGACTGACTGACTGACTGACTGACTGACTGACTGACTGACTGACTGACTGACTGACTGACTGACTGACTGACTGACTGACTGACTGACTGACTGACTGACTGACTGACTGACTGACTGACTGACTGACTGACTGACTGACTGACTGACTGACTGACTGACTGACTGACTGACTGACTGACTGACTGACTGACTGACTGACTGACTGACTGACTGACTGACTGACTGACTGACTGACTGACTGACTGACTGACTGACTGACTGACTGACTGACTGACTGACTGACTGACTGACTGACTGACTGACTGACTGACTGACTGACTGACTGACTGACTGACTGACTGACTGACTGACTGACTGACTGACTGACTGACTGACTGACTGACTGACTGACTGACTGACTGACTGACTGACTGACTGACTGACTGACTGACTGACTGACTGACTGAATGAATGAATGAATGAATGAATGAATGAATGAATGAATGGTGTTTTACGCCACGTCGACACATAGATAGGTCATATTGTGCGCAAAAATTGATGAAAAATGAAGAAATGAAGTACTAACCAAAAATTTAATGTAAATATACAAAGACAAAACCATCAAAAAACAAGGGATGACAAGGTGTAACACAAACCATGTATGTAAAGAGAAGGTTTGTGTATCAGGTCACTTCGCACTAAATCAAAGAGCCATAACTCCAGCATTATAGGTGTTATCTGGCTGGTTATCAAGCCTGGATGAGATAGTGTTGCCGTAAACGATGTCCCCAAGTTTCATCAAGATTGGAATACAAATGTTAAAGTTACTGGACGGGCAAGGCAAAAGTCTTCAATTTTTAAATATCAAAGGGCCACGACACTGGCATTATAGGTGCGATCTGGCTGGTTATCAAACCTGGATTTATCTAGTGTTGCCATAACCATTGTGCCCAAGTTTCATCAAGGTTGGATTATAAATAGCATTAACAGCCGCATTATAGTTGCGATCTGGCTGGCATTATTTCATAAAGATTGCTTGAGCAGAAACCACAACAACTGTTCATTTTCTGAAATCCATGGGCCATAACTCATATACATTTGATCTGGCTGGTTATAAAACTTGGCCGAGATATATTGGCCATATAAACATTATCCCCAAATATGAAGTCAATCCATGAATGCTGTCTCTTTTAAATGATAGGAAACGTCAAATCTTCAAATATCAAAGGGCCATACCTCTGGCATTAGGTACACGAACATGGCTGAGATATGGGCGTCAACATTTTCCCGAAATATGAAGTCAATCCATGCAGCCATTCAATTTTAAATGATTGGAAACAAATCCTTCCGCCTACTCACCGCATGCCGAAAGTTTCCATCGATAATAACAATAAGTGTAATTTTGGTAAAGATGAAATAACAAATGAAGGTGCTAGAGTGTTCACAAGGCAAAAAATGTCATGGTCCACCTGCCGCAGTCAGCCGCAGGCAATACTGGACTTTAAAACGGGCACTTTATCTAACGTTAGAATATAATCTCATTGCCCAAATCTGTGATTATTATATCGAATGTCCCTGTCCAAACCTGTGAATAGCACTGCTTGCATAAGTTTATACTCGTGTATTGCCCGATTTATTTTAGTGGAGCGGTTCTTCCAAAATGGGGCGATTTTATTTTATGGCGCGAAAAATGTCATGGATGTGATTCTTTCAAAATACATTATAGCCTACCATTGTAACGGAGCCTGTGACTGGAACTGGTCATTTAGAATGTCAGAATTACAGTTCATTTCAATAAAGGAATGAATATTAAACATTAGACTTGTTAATTACAAAACTTACACCGTGGTTGCCTAATTACAAAACTTACACCGTGGTTGCCTTCTATTTGTTGTGTTCAAAATTCACCCTGCAAATGGCGCATGCGTACAACAGGGGAGGTAATTTTAAGTCATGTAACTGAAATCTGCAACCGTGGACAAACTCCAACGTTGACAAACTCTAAACATAGGATATAAAAATAAAGATAACGAGTCGACCTGACATATTAAAAATTTAATAATTATTTGTTATTAGGTCTGTGACCTGTGCAGCACACTCACGTCGCGAAAATAATTACTTTTGATTATGAACATTTTTTACATATATTTTGCATGCAACCGACACAATTTTGCTAATTGTACATAATCTTCGAAAGCTTGAGGATAATCTTCCACTTTTTTTAAACTTACAATTCCAGGCTTTATTAACACCTAACAGCCCCCTTCGTCTCAGTCAATTATCTCAAATAGCTTCAGATAGTGTTCTTATTCGTGATGAACTGCCCCATACAGCAGATAGATAGAGAATTGAATTAAATATAAATAAATGTATTGTTTGCTGGTATTTATTGTACCACAATATCCTAAATACACACTATGCATCGTGTAATACTCGAGGATATACACAGCATATGTTAGTTATTGTGGTACAAATACAATACAGCATGAGTCTTGCACGTGTACGGACGATAATGCACACGCTAACGCTCGTGCATTATCTCCCCGTACACGTGCAAAACTCATGCTCTATTCTATACTTTAGTACCACAATATCGTAAATACACACTATGCATCGTGTAATACCCGAGGATATACACAGCATATGTTAGTTATTGTGGTGTAAATACAATAGAGCATGACTCTTGCACGTGTACGGACGATAATGCACACGCTAACGCTCGTGCATTATCCCCCCGTACACTTGCAAAACTCATGCTCTATTCTATACTTTTGTACCACAATAACGTAAATACACACTATGCATCGATACCTTAGGATATACACAGCATATGTTAGTTATTGTGGTACAAATACAATAGAGCATGAGTCTTGCACGTGTACGGAGGATAATGCACTCGCTATCGCTCGTGGGTGGGGAGGGGGGGGGGGGGGGGTGAGGTGGGGCTCTGTAAGGGGGCGTATGTAATGGTGCGTTTTGGCGTGTAACTGACAAAAAAAATCTATTTTTTTTCTAATTGACAAATTTGAGAATTAACATTTGATAGAGTTTATTACCTACACTGTAAAATAAAATAAGAAACAAATGTTGACCCTTACCCTCTCCCCCACCCCCACCCCTCCTCCAACCACCCACACACACTCTCTCTCGCCCGCCCCACCCCTCCGGCTTCAGTATTTGTTGCATTTTTGGACTTTGCATTTTTTTTGTCATTTTTCAAATGGCCTAATAGTAGCTATGCCGATGCGGGCCGATTGACTCTGGACCATGTTACCTTCTTGAAGTGCTCTTGTGTGGGAGAGCTCCAAATGGTAGAACAGTACTCTAAGTTGGGTCTTACAATTAGAGCTATTATCACTCAGGAGATCATTGCCATTTTTTATAATTTTATTTTGAGACTGTAAGTTCAACCCAGATACCAGGGAGTAACTATACTGTTTACTTACTCCCTGCAGATACGTACCAGCAGGGAATTGTAACACCAGTGAATAGTATCACATGAACGGGTACCTCCAATGTACTACATAAAAATAGGGAACCAATTAACCGGAAGTGTGGATGTTGCGCACGAGCTTTTCGCTAGCGGGAAACGAGCATGCGGAAAACGAGCTATCTTCCACGAGATGATTTGGCCGGATAAAGGTAAAAGTACAAGAACACGCGTAAATTCATCATATAGGTAGATTGCGTAAATTCATAATATAGGTAGATTTAAATGTTTTGTTTACAAAATAGTGAGGTTGTCGTCCAAAATCATCAACAACGGAAAATGGCGCACAAGGGGGGGCCGCGCCGGGCGTATTTCCGGATCATACCTGTATGTGAAAGGGGGGGGGGGGGGGGGGGGGCGCGCCGGGCGTATTTCGGATCATACATGTATGTGAAAGTGACTATGTACACGTGAAGGAGGATCCGCGCCGGGCGTATTTCCGGATCATACATGTATGTGAAAGTGACTATGTACACGTGAAGGAGGATCGAAGTGTGTATGTACAATTAAAAGCAGGACATCGATCGTGCTGGTCGGCAAGCTGTTCACAATCTGATCCCTCTGGAAAGAAGGAGAACTTATGAGCGTTCACCCTGTAAATTATACTGTAGATAAAATATTAAAACAATTTCGATGCACCGCCCTCAGTATAATTTTTTTATCGCTCGCAAAACGCATAATGGCTAATGAGTGGTTTAATTAACACATTGTTAAATTCTTTTATTGAAAACGGACTTTTTTACTATATCAATGCACTACCGCAACCGTTTATGAGGCTAGAGACGGAACCGAAAATTGACCAAATCTTACGCCCCCCCCCTAAGCTGAAATCCTTGTCCGCCCTGATAACCATGATTGTCAGAATGTGTTACGATCAAAAATAACACCATAACACCATTAGTGGTTATTGGACATTGAAATGTCTGCTAATGCTGCCAGGTCCTAAGCCAGAGGCATACCCGAGGAAGTTGCCTTGGTAGAATTTTCGGAATCACCTGCTCAAACTTACCCGTGAGGGTGTGCAGCAGTATACAGATCTAGATAGATGTACATACTTCACATACAAAAACTGAAGTATCGCAACATAATCAATCATTGAACTTGAAGAAAAGCGTCTTGCAGCAAACTAAAAAATGCACTTAAACACAAGAATCGCACGTAGAAAACAAATCGGTTTGGAGTTGGTCGCAATATGCATGCCACCGGACCTTCATATAAAGGTATTTGCCTCGGTTAAATTTTAGGCTGGCTACGGGTCTGTTTCTAGGCAGGTGGTGGGGGCTGCATGCAAAATTGCCTTCTTTGCCTTTCCTTTCATTCCCGATTCTAATCCGAGCCTCTCTGACCTATGAGCCTTCTTCTTTTTTTTTTGCGGCTTATAGGGTCAGAGGAACTCCTATAGTGAAAACCGGGGATTGCTAAAACACACAGTCATACAGGTTTAAACGATGTTTGCGGTGTCGGGCCGATTTTTTACGATAATTTAGCTTAACAGATTGATAAATTAATGTTTATTATACCAAGTTGCAATGATAAACTGCACTTTATTGAGAGTAGTCACACAATAAAGATTTATGTTTTGAAGTACACTTTTATTTACTATATCGCCATATGTCATTTTGCATATTAATTAATTCCGTGATATTCTCGCGAGAGGTGAAGGCATTCATATTCCCTCATCAAATAAGTCCACTGTCAGCTGACAGCATCGTGGGATTTTTGGAGTGGAACGAACTCTTTTCGGTCTAATCTTTAAAGATAAACAATTGGATGTTGCTCAGAGAATTGCTAGTGCCAAAAAGGAAAAGTTGGTCGCAATTTTGAAATTGTTTGAATTTTGAGGGAAATATTTATCAGCGCACCGGTCACGATCACGTGACATTTGACCTCTGAATAATAACAAATGTTGGAAATTTAATATTTGTTAACTTCGTCTGAAAAGGTTGACCATTACAACTTGATTAAGGTTAATGAAACAAATTAATATTTCGGTTCAGATAGGTAAATAAATATATTGATAATCGGTTTATATGCTTGAAATGTTAATCCAATGAATACTTACATAAATTATATTGATTTAAAACCAAGAGGGTATTTCCTCTCCCTTGCGGGAGAGGAGATCCCCGTTGTTTTTACTATAGGAGTTCCTCTGACCATAGGAGTTCCTCTGACCGTACACAGCCAGATGAAATATCAAAAATCGTAAAAAGGGCTGGTAAGGTCAGAGAAGGCTCGGATTATCCCGATTCATGGACAATGTTCACCATCCCCACAGCTGATAAAAAGCCCCTACTGCAAAAATCAGCATCGGACAAGACATGGATATAGTTTGGAAGAATGGTTTTGTACTGACAT